>PVIA01011239.1:0-45956 GCA_004024845.1 Tonatia bakeri
GGAGAGCCCCGCGCCTGCAGTGCTGCCGGGCTCCGGGGGTGCCGCAGGGAGAGCCCCGCGCCTGCAGTGCTGCCGGGCTCCGGGGGTGCCGCAAGCTCCAGGAGGAGAGACCAGGACTTGAACGCGCATTTCACAGAAGGGGAAACTCAAGCACAAACACTGTTTGGTTTACACTGGAAACATGGACTCTGAAACTCAGGGCTCCTCTCAGAAACATTTTAGCTTGGCAGGCTCACACTTGGATACACAAAAAGAACAAATTCAGCCTTTCGAGATGCTTTGGAGGGGAATGTGGTAACCACTGTTTCTGGGAATTTCAGGTGAGCTTCTGGATGGCCTGATGTTTCTCCATCCCTGGGGCTCAAAGAACCCTGGTGTTTGAGAACCAGTGTTTGGGGATTCCAGGGGTTTGCCAGCAAGGAAGGGCTTGAGTTGGAGGTTCAGAGGACGTGGGTTCTAATCCTGCTGGCTGTGTGACTCCACACCAATGACCCAGTCTCTTTAAATCAGTTGCATCATCCACCAGCGGTGGTGATAGTTTTCCTCTCACAGGCGGGAATCACATGGTATGAAACATCAATACGGACCTCATTTAAATCCAGTCCCATCAGTTCCTCACTCTATTTCCCCAGCTGTAAAACTGAACTCACCAGGTTATGTTGTACATAATGCACAGCACATTAGAGCACATGGCACATGGGAAGGGAGGGGTTTGTTACTTTCCATGCTGGGTGACCTCAGAGTCCCATCTCTCCCCTGCTTCCTGGTCTGTTCTCTGGGTACCTACTGGAGGGCCTGTTGCTTAGGGCAGAAGGCATTTCCCCCGCCCGCTTCCTCCTACCTGGTGGAATAGCTGCCCCCTCTGGTTTACAGCCCACCTTTCGGGGACACCCTGATCACTAGGTGTTTGTGTAGTGTTTAATCATTAGGAGGTGGCCAGTTCTGATACCACGAGCCCCAGGACATCTGCAAATAAGTCAGCTATTTGCCCGAGTCTATCAGAGTCTGTTTTCAGAAGGCTTCCCTCCAAGGACACAGGGATGACCCCTGCTGCAGCCTGGAGCCAGGAGGATGGTGACTTCCAAAGGGTCAGGCGTCAGGTGTTGGAGTGAAACTCCCACCAGCCTGGAAAACACACTGGCCTTCAGAGATGGGGCTTCTTGTCCCAGAGAATAAACCCCCAGGTTTTCCTCTTTCCCTCCATCCCATTTCCTTCCCTGAAAACCTGGACTGCTCTTCTCCTCCTCACCACTTAAATCCCACTTGTCTTCCAACACCCGTGGAGAAACCCCTCCTGCAGGAGTCCCCTTCAGTCCACCCTACGCTAAGCACTCTCATTCTGACCTCTGAACTGGAAGCACGATGGCCCCCAGTCTGCACTGCCCTCTGCCTCAGTGGCTCAGGACCTGGTCTCCGAGCCAACGGAGAGGGCTCTGTCGTCCCTGAAGAAGGCTCCACTCCAGACCCCTGTGTCTCCAGGCCACCACCACAGCTCGGACAGGTCCCTGGCGAGAGCCGTGCCGAACCACAAGTCCTCTCGGCTGGGCTCGCCCTCACCTCTGGTGGAGACCCGATCCGCTACAGGTGGGACCGGTGCGGAGAGTGAGAAAAACCACCCCGTGCACAGGGAAAAATGCAAGGTCTTGGCTGGGGAGACCTAGCTCGTCCGGCCAAAACTGAAGTTTAGTTCTACAAGCCTTGACTGCTCATTGATTAATAAGACAATCCCTGCCTTCAAATTTAATATGGAGAAAAGAGGCAAGATCTTGTGAGAAGTGACAATAAAGGCTTGCATAGGGAGCTCCAAGGAAGGAAACTTACAAAGCCTGAGACGCCCAGCAAGGTGACCTTGGAGCTGAATCTGCAAGGTGACCTTGGAGAGGTGTGTGTGAACCTGGCAGAGCGGTGTCCACAGGGGGCATTCCCTGGGGGAAGGTGAGCAGACTCAGAACACTGAAGTGTGTGCTGGAGACTGAGAAGCATCAGGCACTGTGGCTTACGAAATGGGCGGTGAGGCTGGTGTGGTAGCAAGGGCCAAGGCTGGGTGGTTGTCACTTTACCCTGCCTGTGGCATGGGGCCACACAGGATGGGATGCAGGAGAGGGATCACAAGGTCAGAGCTGCCTTTGCAGGGGGATCACCATGGCTGTGCTGGGGGTGAGGTGTGGACAGTGGCAGAGAGAGCAGAGGGCCAGTGCCGGGAACCACAGTACACAGGAACATGCTGTGAAGGGGATGGAAGGATGGAGGGCAGAGGGAAGCATCCCAGGTCCCAGCTCGGGAGAGTGCAAAGCTGTGATCTGGAGCCGACCTCCTGGGCACCAGAGTGGCTGGTCATTAGCATGACAAGCGCTGCCTGCAGACAGAGGCCTCCCTTGCAGACTTCCTGCAGGGTAGGCAAGGCCAGGGCCCACATTAGCTCTGCCAGCTTTGGGGCTTTGCTCCTACTCCTTTATTCCAGATCATTAAGAGCACAGTCCTCGGGGAGACTGCCACGGGCCTTTGTTTAGAGTGAAAGGCAAGGACATTTAATTGCCCTAGCTAGACACTCTGCTTCACCCCCCTCCCTGTGCCCCTCCACACGCCTGGTCAGTACCCCAGGCCCTCCCATTGCAGCTTCATCCCAAGGCTTGAAATGTAATCAGTGCGTGCTCTGAGGCCCCCCTCCAATTATGGCTCTGAACTTTACTTCCAAAAGCAGAGCTGAAATTACAGCTTGGCTCAGAATGATGTTCAAATCCACAAGGTCATAAACCCTTTCAAGTCCCTTTTCAAGACCTTTGCTGTGGATTTTAACAGGTTTGCACCTCTGAGGAGGCTGCTGTATGATGGTTAGCCTGCCAGCTCCAAAGGGTGGGACCTCCTGCCAGGACGTGGCATGTGTTCACTATTTCAGCCTCTGCCAGTTACCCCCTGGGGTCTCGGGCCTCAGATGATCCCTTCTGCCTCTCTCACCAAAGTTCCCCAAGGACCGGAGAAGAAGGGGTATGAGAGTGGAGACCCCCCGCCCCCCACCAGAGCAGAATCACAAAGAGAAAGGGACACTGGCATGGAAGCGATGCAGCACCGGCCTTGGGGCTGAAAGGACCCGCCGACAGCGGGCTCCCCGGTCTAAGCTCTCTGTGCCTCCCTCGCCTCATCTGCAACCAGTTCGCCAACCCCTGGCTGCGTGAAACTTGCTGCCACTGACTAGGGGTATTCACGGGCCTCAGGAGCTGAGGTGACATCGGTCCTACACTGTCCTCACTCACTGTCACAGCGGGTGTATGAGGCAGGCTCACAGACAAGGACACAAGGCTCAGGGTGGGAAACTAACTGACCTGCCATCTCGCTGGGAATGGCAAAGCTGGAATCTGACCCTGTGTGTGTGTGTGTGTGCATGCGTGGGGTGGGGGGTGGGGCACCGTCATAGATTTTTAAATCATTTTTCTCAAAAACGCAGTGGACTGGGTTAAACTATTCAGTCTCCCTGGGAGAAGCTCCTGGATATCAACAAACGCATTTTTTGAAGGCAAGCTGGGACTACAGGTATATTGAAGACTTGATGGGGACTGAGTGCAATGGTGCACTACAAACCATAGGAGCGGAGTGAATCTGTGTCAGCCATAGCACTGTTACAGCTGCAGACGCCCCATTCTGATTGGTCGGTGCCCACATCACAGAGCAAGGCAGTCATTCATTCACTTGTTTGCCATATATTCAATGAGCACCCCACTGAGCCGGGCACTGTGCTAGAAAGCGAATTTACCTGAAAACAAAAAATGACTTAGTTTCTGTTTTACTAATACTGATAGCCTGGTGGGGGGAAACATAAGAAAAGTTAAATAAAAATAAACAAAAATGTGAAATTAAAACAAATATGCAAAGCATCTAGGAGAATACTTGGAACATAGCAGGTGCTCCCGGGGGTTGTTTAGCTGGCCCCCCAGGGGACCGCACCTCTCGTGTCCCTGGAGCCCTCAGGAGCTGCCCCAACACTGACAGGAAAACGTGGGTCCCTTTTCCCCACAGGAACACGACAGCACAAGGCACGGCGTTCCCAGAGATCCACCCTCATCTCCCCAGAGTGCTGGGCCACCAGAGCCAGCTTCTGGCTGACAGAGGACACCTAAAGTGCCCCACACCCCCCTCCGAGGGGCCCCCTGTGCACCCAGTAAAAGGCGACAAGACTGGCGCTGACCCCATCCGAAATGCCCTGTGGTTCTGCTGCACACCTCCTCCATGGGCTGCACACTCATGGGTTCCCCACAGTCCACGTCTAGACACCCCAAAGTACCAGCCAGGAAGGACGCAAAAGGCTCATTTCGCCACTGGGGAAACTGTAGGGCTGTGCGCCCCTGCCCCCAACTCAGGGCAGGCTCACGGGAGAGGCGGTGATAGAAATCCTTGAGCCATGCAACCATCTCATTTCCCCCGTCCCCATCTGATCTCTCCCACTCAGTCTTGCCACATCTCTCAAAATGTCAGAGTCTCCCTTCAGATCTCATTTCAGGCAATTTTACAGTACTGAGCAGCATGGATTAACGAGGGGGATAAATCAAAGCGTGCAGTGGACGAGGAAAACCAGCAGCGCACACAGAGCCAGGCCCTCTCCTGGGGCACGAGATACGAAAAGGCCCAGGGGTCTACAGCAGAGGCCGCTCCGGGGGAAGAAGGCAGGCCCTGCAGGTCACCCAGTGTGCTCCATGTGACGAGGGCAGCTCTGAGGCCTCTGCTGCAAGTTCTGGCACCAAAGTTTTGGGCTGTCCAGAAAGTCTGTATGTTGTTTTCTTTCCAATGCATGTGTCCAAAGACACATTTTTCATTTTCCCCAATAACTTAACTGACTTGGATATTTTGAGAACGTCAGCTCTCTCCTGCTATTGACTTCCAGTGGGTAGAGGCCGGGGTGCTGCTAAACATCTTCCAATGCATAAAACAGTCCCACAGCAAAGAATTATTTGGCAAAAATGTCAACAGTACCAAGAAACTTCGCGAACTACTTTTGACACATTCTATCAGCACAGCACCTTCTCCATACTCTGCACAAATCTTTTCTGTGTTTCAGTTGTGTTTTTACCTTTCTTAAAATAATAAAGCATATTATACCAAAAATGTTGTGCATTTTCTTCCATCTTTAGTATTAAGATAGCTGCATAAAAATTCACCAATTTTGATGTTTTTTTTTTTAAATGCATGCTTACAGGACAGCTGTCACAATACAATGTAACAAAACTGTTTCAAATGAAGTTACAGGCAACTAAGCACTAGTACAGCCATCCTGCGGGGAGGGGGGCGGGTAGGAGCAAACTTTTTGGCCAACCCATTAGTTAAATGTTCTTAAGAGAAAAATACGAGGCTCAACAGCTTCCAGCTTCCCTAATATTCTCCTAAGTAAGCATTCCCTCAATGGCAGCAGGCCCTGGCTGCGACCTGAGCCACTCCCAGGGCTTCCCTTTCACTGAGCCTGGGGAAAATCAGACGTGGGGAGAGAGCTGTCTTAAAGGCCAGGAGTCCAGAGTCCAGAGGCCATCACCTTCGTAGCTGCCAGGGAGGCTCTCCTTCTGGAGGAATGAGAGCGGAGCCTCAAACACGAGGGAGGCAAGCCCAGCAATGGAGAGCAAAGGTTTTGTCTCCAGAGAGATGCAAATCCAAGGCCTAACTTTGCACTGTGGCTTTAGGGAAGGAATGGCACCTTTTGGAGCCTGTTCCCTTATATGGAAAACTCCTGGTGTCCTTGCTTACACCCAAGTGCTATTGTGCCCCGCAGGGCTCAGGCGTACCACGCAAAGCCTGCCACCTGCATGAAACATCACAGGACAGGGAAGTCCTTCCAAGCCCGGCCCCAACACTGCCTGATGCAGAGACTGACCACCCCACTCTGGACAGGCAGCACTAATGGGGGGGGGACTTCGAAAGTCCAATGAATGGAATCCAATGAAATCCTGAGTCAAAACACCTATCCAAATCAATGCAATTCACTGCTTATCAGTCCCTTAGGATTTTATCTGGATGAAAATAAGGCTATAATGCCAACTCTTAACGTAATTTTGGCGAAGCTCCAAGTTAGAGCAAGAGCCACTACAGTGCATGATAAAACATTTCCTCCGAAGTGTCAGAAAGGCCCACGCCACCCCTCCCCCCGCCTCCGTCTGTCCTGGGCTCCCCCGTTTTGTAAGATTCCACTCTGATCCTTCAGCTCTGGGCGTTCCTCAGTACCTGCCACCAGCAATCACAGCAGCCCTCTTTTCCTACCCTCCTCTAAGTGCATCAAGGCTGAGAGCAGGCTTGGCTCCAAGGTGCAGAGAGGATGGATGCCTGGAAGCTTTCTCTCGTTCCAAAGAGGCCTGCCATGTGCAGAAGTGGGGGTAGTGGGGCTCAGCCTCCTGAGTATGCACACAGCAGAGGTCTTGGGTGTGCGAGGACCTCACTCCTAACAGAACCATCACACAAGGACACCTGTCACTGTGACTACCAGAGACCAGAAGTTTCGGGGGGGGGTGTCTCTGCTCTGTGTGGAGAGCTGCACTGACAAGCCGGCCACTCTGTGAAACTCTGCCCTCAAGTGACAGACAAGGACACTGGCTCACAGGAGCTCCAGGGCCTTGGGATCAGCCGGTCTGACCACACCGATGAAGAAAAGGGGGAAGGCGGGGACATCGTGCCCAAGATGTTTGGTGGTGGCAGAGCCAGATCGAGGACAAGGGCTCTCGGTCCCCAGGGCACTGCTTCCCTTGGTACGTGGGCTGCATTCGTAACACTCACCCAAGAGACAATGCACGCTTTCACCAGCTGCTTCAGAGTCCCTGCTCTCCGAGCTCACTGCGGCGGCCTTGCACCTGAGGCCTGGAGGACAGCAGGTGGTCACTGGGCCACTACCTGCCTCCCCGGGCCTCAGGTGCAAAGGGAGAGGGCTGCGACGGACGGTTCTGAAGGCCTCTCGGCCAGCCCTGCGTTTAGCTTCTGTGTGGACTGGCTCGGGGAAGGCGGCCTTGGGAAAACATGCTCCCGGGCACGGTCACCTAGAAGAGAAGCTCGGGCTGGCACGGCTGGCCAGCACGACGGTCTGAAGGTTACACTGTAACCAGGGACACTGTTCCTCGGGCCAGGGAAAGGGCTGCCTTATCCCCGGGCTCATTTCAATCAGCGCTTACATTTCAGTAACAGGAATCAGGGCTAAGCTGCTCTTCCAAAGCGACCAAGGGTATTAAAGGAAACAAGAGAAAAGCCCAAACGGATGGTGAGATAAATGGGCCTATTTGGACGCTGGGGTCATGTTTCTACAGGATCTTTCCAATCCTCACTGCCAGGAAAAGAAACCTCCCGCATTTTATCATGACAGCAAGTTCCTGGTGTGGGACGTCGGGGAGCCCCCAGGGGCACTCCCGGTCCTTCCTGCTCCCCACAGCACCCGGGAAAGTCTCTCCAGTGCGGCACCTCAGATTACGACGGCTTATTTTCGGCTTCCTGCCATTCTATTTGACTTCAGACTTCCTGAGACCGGGGAGCAGGGACTACAGCCCACTCTTCTTCTGGATCACCACTTCCTACTATGCGTAGTGAGTGCTCAGCAAACAGCAGCATTTTCTGTGAGCTGTCGCAAATCAAAGCTCAGTCCAAATGTTTTGTTGAAATACAACTGACCCACGGCCCTGGTTAAAACTCCTTAACCAATTCAACTGTCATGTTCCTCACTGTCCCCCGCCCACAGGAGCTACCAGAGGCCGGCGATCAGATTGGGTGGCGCAGGGCCTGGCATTTGGGCGGCGTGCAGTGAGTATGTGACAAAGCGCACGACACAGAGTTGTCTGAATAGTGGGGGCGGCGGCATTAAGCTAAGGCTATCCCTTGTACGCAACACAACAACGGTCACTACTGCCATTGATATATTTTCTGCCTTCGCAGGCACGTGGTAGAATTATACTTCTTTTCACCTCTGAATTTGAGTGTACCACGTGACTTCCTCTGGCCAAAGACAAGTGAATGGAGTTTCACAGGCCATGCTGGCAGAAGCTTTAGGAGACAGTGTGTGGCTCACCACACTCCCTTTCTCTTTGCCATGCGGCTTCTGAATGCTTTAAACCGAAGTCCCTCTGGCACCCTGGGGCCGAGAGTGAGAATGATGGACAGTGTAGCCTCCCACTGACCTGCAATGGCCAGATAGGGTGGTTTTTTGCAGTTGTTTGTCACACAGCCCAATCTATCCTGTCCTGGCTGATGCAAAGACTTGCCCAAGTACGTGGATTACAATGCAATGATTGTCTGCTGCAGGGCACAGGTGCAGTCGGATCTGCCTTGGGGCTGGGAGCCTGTGCTCTGAGTTGCTAGGGGATAAACCCAGAAGAACGGTACACCATCTGGGCTCTTCTCTTTGACCTCTCATTCTTGCTGTCATATTGCTACGCATCTTCTCGTTCGTACTCTGAACAAACCTCAAGTCTACAGATTACCTCGAAACAACTACTGAAAAGGTACCACTTTTGGAAGATGTTCTTTGGGGGGAATGAGTGTGGCCCCTGCCCCCATCTCTCTCTCTCTCTGTCTCTCTCTCTTTCTCTCTCTCTGTTTCCTACATATCCCAGCCAAGGCTCTGCCTAAGAAATACCTGCATTCGGGAGCTACTACCTCACTGTGCTTCTACAGTGCAGCCTGGAGCAAAGTTACCATGTCGCGCAACATTAGGAAGTGGAAGATTCTCAAGGGGCCACTACACTGCTGTTTTTCTGTTTCTTTTTTTTTTTTTTAAGTGAAAACACCGCGTGCACAAGAAAGGGTACTCCACAGATGATTCTTTCTGTTCTCTTTACAACCTCCCGGGAGAATTCCTTTGTGGCTTAAGGTGCAGATGGTTTGCTTCCTGTCAGCACCAGCCCTCTGTTCGGCGCAGGTGGCCCCTGCCCACCCATCCCACAGGAAGCGGCTCTCACTTTAAAGGAAGCCAGTGGCTCCAGCAGAAAAGAGGCCCTTGGGAAAGGCCAACACAGTAATTATTACCTTGCTAGCACGGAAGTAGAGATTTGCCTCTAAGGTTCCTTTTATGAGCTCTAAAATGAAAGTGACTTTTACTCTCTCGCCTACTTTGTTTCCCTGCTACAACACAAGCAGGAGAAGAAAGAGGAAGGAGGGGAAAGAAAACAGAACGATGATCATTGATGTCAGTGTTAGAGGCATCTCTCTGTCCCAAGAAAAGGAGTACAGCCCTTGAATGCAGGGCTAAGGAAGCGCTCTGGGGCAGTGGTGGGTGTCACAGGCACGAGAAGGCCGGAAAGAGAAGGCAAGGAGAATGAGAGAAGAGGGAGAGGGGTGGGCATGAAAGTGAGAGAGGAGGGAGAGGAAGAGAGATGGACTGAGTGACTCAAGCAAGCAAAGATGACGGCAAGATAGTATGAGAGAGGTTGGGGGGGGGCGTGAGGCAAAGTTCACTTTCACTTAGGCCCATAGGAAGCTCAATGCTCAAGCACCCACCCATGCAGCACCTCGCGGCTAGCCTGTCTGTATTCTCAATTTCCTTCCTTGCCTACGTGTCGTGTCCTAACTTACACTCCCCCTAGTCCTAATGCTTCCCTTTAATACACAACTGTTCTGTTATTGTGTATATTTACTCTAAGCTGCTATGGAGGAAGGAGACTTAATTATGTGTCAATTAATTAGATATAAAAGAAAAGAGTTCCAGGGGACAGAGCTCAGATAACCCTGAATGATTTGCAGGACTGAGGACCTTTTTATCTTTGTTCAGGACTTCATGAAACACTTTCACTGCCTTCGCTTGGTGCACTGCTCACAGTGGCCCTTAATTCTCCCTGGCCGGGCAGCGAAAGATATCCACAGGTTCTGGACATCAGGCCTTGGATACCTAGGGGGCAGGGCTACATTACTCTGCCTGCCACGGGCTTGGAAGGTAGGCCAGCGGAGAAGCCACTCCCACTGGTGTTCCCTCTCGTCTGCACATTCCAGCAGAAGCTGTGCCTAACAAACTACTGGGTTGGGGGCCTACGGCCTGGTCAGGGCTCCCAACAATCCCATCTGCAGGCTGGAGACCTGTGGCCTGGATTAAACCCCTCTCTGCAGGCCGGGCCTGAATCTGTGCGTGCAGTGCTTGGCGCCAGGAGGCTGCCTTGTTCCACACAGATCACAAAGCCAAGAGGTGCCCGGGGCTCCTGTGACTCTCCCAGCAAGGAAGGAGGGCTCAGCCTGGCAGGCTGGTCAAACGCTAGGTTGCACAGTTACATCCTCACCCCGTGGGACTCCCAACTCAAACGGAAAGTGGGACGGCCAAGGCTCCAAAGGCAGACGGCAGAGGCAGTGCAGGGACAGGACCCTAATGCAAGGGCAGACTCAATACCTGACACACCCAGGGTTCGGGGGACAAAGACAACCTGGTAACAACAGGGGAAGACGGTTTCTCCTTCCTGCTTGGTTCCTTGGCATCACGTTAGTGGGCAACTCACATTTTGTTCAAGTCTCAGGTCGATGGTTTACCGTGCAGCATTAGTTATTTTGCTTTGTCACTACCTGAATCATTAAAAGCCACTTAAGTTCAATAAGAATTCTAATGTGTAAATTTTTTTTAAAGATTGTATTTATTTTTAAAGGGAGAGGGAGGGAGGGAAAAAGGGGAGAGAAACACTGATGTGAGAGAGAACCATTACTTCACTGCCTTCTGCATGGGCCCTGACCTGGGACCGGGGACCAAACCTGCAGCCCAGGCACGTGCTCTGACAGGGAATCCAGCTGGCGACGTCTCACCTTGAGGGACAGCGTCCAACCGACTGAGCCACACTGGTCAGGTCAGGGCACGTTGTAATGGTTTAGTTACCAGGGGTGTCCAACCTGGGGTGTCCAACCAGCACGCAGGCTGCATGCGTCCCAGGATGGCTGTGAATGCGGCCCAACACAGAATCATAAATTTACTTAAAACATTATGAGACTTTCTTGGTGATTGCATGTTGCAAAATGTTCAATGTGTGGCTCAAGACAACTTTTCTTCCAGCGTGCCCCAGAGACACCAAAAGGTTGGATGCCTCTGGAGAAGCAAGGTACCAAGTAATTCCAAAGTCCTCCTCCTGATCAAACACCCTCAGCAAGCCTGAAACGGGTACTCTTGATGACACTTCCATGACCCAGGGGTGCCATTTAGGCGGAGCATGTAGCTGCTTGTGCGCACTGCATGCTGAAGCCTGAGGGTGATGACAGGAAGGGCCATGAGCGCAGGGGTGACTTGAAAGGACAAAGAAAGGGACTCGGGAGTGGAAACTTTCCCAGAGCTGCACTTCAGGCTTTGTAAGCACGCAATTCGCCAGAGTTCATGAACCTCTGATGGGTAATGAGGGGACACCGTGTGCGGAGGAGCTGGCAAGAGTTCCACAAACCCTTTGATTGTCTGGGATCCCAGCCCCTCGGCCCTCCTGGGCGTATTTCTTTTTCTTCCCAGGCTGTCCGTTCAGAGACCTCCACACTAAAGTTCTCTTTGCTTGTCTGTTATCTGGGGCCTATGTCTTGTAAGAAGTTACTTCGATTTGTCCCCTTTGATGCTCCCTTCTCAGCCAGCTGCCTCTTGTTGGCTGGAAGTAGCCACTGACGACTGTCAGGTAAAAACTGGAGCCCAGGGATGGCAGCCCTGAGGAGTGACAGGAGATTGAGGACAGATCTGGCATTCTGAATTCACTGTCGTTATTTATTGTTTCTCAGAGGCCGCTGGTGACACGGAGACTCACAAGCTGACATGGTTTCTACTTCCTGGGCTTGGGAGGTACACATTGTTATCAGTTACTTTTAAAAACCCTGAAGATAACCCGGCCACAGTCTGCTGCAAACAGCTGGGGTCTGTGTGGCAGGTCAGTGTCCTGCAGGGCTGCTCCCTGGAGCCGGAGCCGAGCGGCACTGCGAGGTTAATGGTTCCCCTGCAGGCACCACGAGGTGCTCTGCACTTTGCCGGCCTGCCTTCCCTTGGCTGAGGTCTAACCAGCTCTCGCCTCTCAGTACCTCTCCCATTCCCTCTGTGGAGCCCTCAGCTCTCGCCTCTCAGTACCTCTCCCATTCCCTCTGTGGAGCCCTCAGCTCTCGCCTCTCAGTACCTCTCCCATTCCCTCTGTGGAGCCGGTCAGCTCTCGCCTCTCAGTACCTCTCCCATTCCCTCTGTGGAGCCCTCAGCTCTCGCCTCTCAGTACCTCTCCCATTCCTCTGTGGAGCCCTCAGCTCTCGCCTCTCAGTACCTCTCCCATTCCTCTGTGGAGCCGGTCAGCTCTCGCCTCTCAGTACTTCTCCCATTCCCTCTGTGGAGCCGGTCCATTGCTTGTGTGCGAATTCTTACAGGCCAGCTATCTTTTTTATAAGGAACTTTCTGGAAATATCTCAGCTCTGGGACCTTCTTTTTTCAGGTTAAAAGGGAAGGATTCTGGAAAGGTGCTGGGTTCTCTGTATTTTTCCACTTGTCTAATTTCAATTATTCAAAGAACGTATTTCCAATTACTGGGACAAGAATAGAGCCAGCCATTTGCATACTACCTTTAAAAGAATAATACATCTGCACACAATCTGTGACATTCTTGTCTATAATATGAAATATTATATTTCATATCTGCACACACAAAAATAATAATTCTGCACACATCCTTACCCTAAGCAACATTTATAAAATCATGGGTTTCGTGTATTTAAAATATTAAATGTTTGAAATAGTTTAAAATATTAAAATTAAAATGAAATTGTTTTTTTAAATCCTCACCCAAGAATATGCTTTATCGATTTTAGAGAAAGGGAGGGAGGGAGGGAGGGAGGGAGAGAGAAACATCGATGTGAGAGAGAAATATTGATTGGTTTCTTCCTCTTGTGCCCTGACTGGGGATTGAACTCACAACCTTTTGGTGTACAGGACGATGCTCCAACTGATGGAGCCACCTGGCCAAGGCTAAAATGTAATTGTTAAAAAGAAATATTTCTTTGCCTACCACCTAAAATTACTTCCTATACGACTAATGTGAACCTCCCACTTGAGTACAGTTTGGGGGAGAGATTTACATGAAGAACTTTATAGAAACAAATCAAATACTATTTCAACTTAGCCAAAGATGAAGCATTTCTTTGGTCTATTTACAATAATTTTGGGGATTGCAGATATTTAACTTATTCCAGAATAATGCAAAATGTCTCCCTGCCTACAGGTCAAAACTTATATAAAATAGGAAATTTATAAGTATTATTAAACCCTTTTCTTTAAAAAAAAAAAAAAAGCCATCTGAATTCTCTCTTTAAAAGCTGGTCCGTCATCCACTTAGTCTCACGCGGTCACATCTGAGCCGTGTTCGTCGGGGGAGAACCAGAGGGCACTGCTGTCCGTTTGGCCCACTCCACGGGCTGATCTAGAAAAAATGCAGCCGGCGCGCTCTGCTTCCCAGCCCCCACCCAGTGCCTCCGCCTCCAAAAGCAGAAACAAGCTCAGCTGTGATCTGTGGTAATTCCGCTAGCCCTGCAATAAAGCATTAAATTTTACTCCCTACCACAGACTCTCCTTCTGCTAGAAGAGGAAACGAACCTCAGGAGGCCCGCACTTCATGCAGATCGATTCACCGGCCAACCACGTGTTCACAGGAGAACTCAAACGAGCAAAATAATTGGCCAACGTTGTAACAACTCCAGAGAGTGTGTCACAGCAACTGATTTTTTTTACCCCTGCTAATATTTCCCTAAATGTTTTTAGTTATGGAGAGCTCCAGCTTTAGGAAGAGTTCTGCAATGGTTCACCTTTCTGCGGAATCCTCAAACCAATACTTTAAAAACACTGTTTACAGGAACAAAACGGACTGGAGCTGGCACTGCAGCAGTGGAAAGCCTTCTGTCGTCTCCAGTATAAATCACCACGCTGGGCACAGGGGGAGTCTGAGAGGGACGCATTCAAGTCAGTGGCAGAGCCCGGGCCAGATCCCAAGTTCCTGACAGCTGATTCAGTGCTGCCTGCTTCAGCCCAGGCTTCCCAGGCTTCCCAGGCTTCCCTGAGAGATCGTGAAGGGAGATAGCTCTTCAGCAAATGCCATTTCTGGGGGTGACTTCAGTGTCTGTCTCTTTAGTAGGCCCCCCCATCTCTCTGAGCCAGAGAACCATGGAAATCACCCACCTCCTTATAAACAGCGCACCCTGCTAAAGGAACAGGAAGCTGGACTTGGGCTGCAAACACCTGGCTTTCTGACACGAGGTTCAGCCCCCGAAAGAGTACAGGGATTGCCAACCCCTCACACCAAAATCCATATAGCGTCACATGAACCCAGACGTGGAAAGAGGTCAATCAAGTATGCCAGAAAAACCCTTTAACAGACAGATCACTAAAGGGCACTGAAATCTAGACATACAGCACATCACAGCACGCAGTGGTCCTGGGGGTCATGACAGCCCAAACCTCTTCTTTAAGAGACTGCTCATGGTCATAGAATAGGTTTGCAGCAGAGCAAGGACTAGAAATTTGGATGCCAAATATTCTTCTTTCTCTCTTGCAGTGCTTCCTGGAGCTCTTTTCATCTCTGATGCAGCAGCAATGAGACTGGTCCAGCGCTATAACCTCACCTGCTCCGCTGTACAGCCTCCACACTTCAGCCTTGCCTGATTACCAAGCAACAGCAGACTGAAGGCGAAGCCAGCTCCACCAAGACCGGGAGAGCTCCCATCTGCACACAGGCCTCCTGTGCATCACCAGGGACTCTGTCCAGAGGTGCAACACCTAGAAAGCTGCCTAACGGGGAAGCCAAGCAGATCCCCGGGGCCTGCTGAACTGACAAAGATGCATAGCAACAGTCAAAACAACAACAGAAACTACTCAGAAGCAGCGCCCCAGCAGAGCAGGACTCAGCCCTTCAGCAGCCCTCTCCCTCCTGCTGTGCCAGCTGCCAACCCCAGGCGTGGCCTCAGGGCCTCCCGATCTCTGCAAGGTTAAAGCTGCACCGTCACTCCAAATATCACTGCCCTCATTCCCCAGGTCACCGTGAAATGCCCTGTGAACCTGGCCAGGCCCAGGTGAAGCAAGCTTACCTGTCAGCATCCCCGAGGCCCAGGGAGGTGTTTCTTTGCAGGGTCTCCCGCACCACAGCCATCCCATCAGGGAGCCGGTTCAGGCGACGGGTGTAGAGGCCAAGTCCGCCATCCGTCATGTACCTTTAGAAGGAGGAAGATGCAAACGTGTGGTCAACAACAAGTCCTGCACAGTCTTGTTGTTCACATCCAGGAGCCCTGTGTGGCCATCCTGTGCTCTCAGGGGAAGGGACTGAGGCTTTCCCGAAACTCTGTCACTGATCACAGCCTCGGGCCGACGCCGCAGCTGACTCAACCCAAGGATCACCAGCTTGGTAGCAAAAATAGAACTCAGCTTAACAAACTCACAGGAATCTATGGAGCAGAGGGGCACTAACTAGTGAATAACATTACACTTCAAATGTATTCATGACATTCTTTTTTAACGTCAGCAATTATACAAGCAGGTGTTTCACCTGAGAGAATGAAACTGGCAAGTCCCAAGGAAATCACAGGGGAAAATACTATAGAACAGGGCAGTGGAGGGTGCAGGCAAGCTTTTAAGAGGCAGAAAGAAAAGACAGAGGATCCAAGAGCCACCTTTGCCATCACAGGCAGCTCACCTCTCTGGGTTTTTCATTTAAACTACGGGGATATACCACGGCCTCCCTGCTTCGCAAGGCAAACACGAGAGTTCGTGAGATGAGGCACATGAAAAGCCTCTGCAATTTGCATTGTGCCATGTCAATGAAAGCCATTATTAGGACCGTCGTCATCTTGAAGTATCTACAGATGATGCATTTCACCTTTGATGACAGTGTGTTCGGATGGTTGTCATGAAACTATCTTCTGACGAAATCGGTGCTGTCCAGGGAAGGAGGTGGCGCCTGGAGCTTTCTCTGCAGATGGCTGACGGTCCGCAGACCGGACCGGCTCCTGAGACCTTAGCCGTGAGTAGGAGGTAGTCAGGTCCAAAGCAGCTTTGCCTCTCCCCTTGGCCCCTTCACAACACGCAGTCAAGGAGACTGCTGTGCTGTCACCCGCTCTCTGGGGGAGAACAGGACGGCAAAGCAAAACCCGGGCAGAGCAAGAAACCAAACCAGATCCCTGTGATTCCCACACGGGCCGCATGAGAGACTTGCAGGGTGTCTGAAATTGTAGGTGTTTTATGTTTCAAGTCAAGTAAGAAGACCCACAAGGAGTTTATTTCCCTGAAACCGGCAGCTGAGCTGCATCACGAAATGTTTCACAGCATTTACTATTTTAGCTTTGGAATGCAAGGGGTAGGTCCTGATGGTTTTCAGTCCTTGAATTCCCCCCCTCACTTGGGAACTTTTGGGATACATGCGTTCTTAGGAAAATGGAGCTGTAAGATGCTGTGGAGGTTGCATGGAACCAGAGAGTTCAAGTTAGGGGAGAGAAGGCAGTTCTCCCTGGAGCCCCTGCAGGGGAGAAGGAGCCTCCGGTATGGGCCAAAAGAACATCCCTTAGAGCAGCTTCCAGGAGGACATGTCTGAACTGCCCTTCTCTGGTGTCCCCCCTTGGTCCCCCAGTTATGCCATGAATGACCACAGATGATGCAACGCCGACGTAATGGAAACTGTTGGGAGTCCGTCGAACCAACAGACTGCGGTGATGCCAGCGAAGCAGCAGCAGCAGCAGCCGCAGCCGCAGCAAAGACTGCATTTTCATTCCATTGGACTGTGTTGAAAACAAAAAGTGCCCAGGACACTGAAACCCACTGAAACTGCCTTCGCAGCCCACGCCCCTCCCCGGACAACAGAACACTCATTCCGTTCTTCTCCAGGAGAGTCGGGGGCCACGAATCCTGACTAGTCTGAGCCAACGGCAGGACGTCTGTCTACACCTCTTACCACTGACTAGTTTAGAAATGGGTTGTAGTATCCACATTTGGTTAGTGATGCCAAGTCTGCTTCTGGGAAAGTTGTTTCACTCTTACAAAAGACACGAGGAAAATAATATGGCCTGAAAGTTTTGTGTTCTCCCGAAATCCATATGCTGAAGCCCTTGCTCCCTATGTGATAGGATTTGGACGTGGGGCTTTTGGATGGTAATTAGGGTTAAATGAGGTTATGAGGGTAGAGACCCCCTAATGGGATCAGTGTCCTTATAAAATGAGAAAGAGGAGAGCTCTCTCTCCACCACGTGACGAGAGAGTGAAGAGGGGGCTGACGGCAAGCCAGGAAGTGGCTATCACCAAGAATCAAGAATTAAGTCTTCGGGCAGCTTGATTTTAAACTTCCCAGACTCCAGAATGTCAGAAATAAATGTTTTGTTGTTTAAGCCTAAATAGATAAATAACACTGAGTTTTGTACTTTAAATCATGAATCTACCCTGGCTGGTGTGACTCAGTGGATTGAGCACCAGCCTGCAGATGGAAAGGTTACTGGTTCAGCAGCTGGTCAGGGCACATGCCTGGGTTGCAGGCCAGGCACCTGGGTGGGGGTGTGAGAAGCAACCAGCTGATGTACCTCACACACTGATGTTTCTCTCTCTCTTTCTCCTTCCCTTCCTGTCTCTCTAAAACAAATAAATAAGACCTTCTCTGGAAATGGTGAATTTTTATTGGTATATAGTATTAAATCTCAATTTCAAAAAACTGATAGCAATAGTTAAATAATTCTTTGTTTGATTCCCTTTTAATGCTTGCCTGTCCCACATAAGACAGTAACCCCCTTGAAGGCAGGGACTGTTCTTATTCTCTTCAGATCTCCACCCATGTGCCGGCACATTCCACGTGCTCACTAAAGACTGGTTTTTGCTGAATGAATGAAGACCAAAGACATAGTCACTGGGTGGGATTTAGTCAAAACTTTTTGGAAGGTCAATAATTACAGCTTTTTCTTTCTCTTAAATGCCAGCAAACTTGACATCAAAGACATATGGCAAAACAAATTAAACTACCTGTCAGCCTACCCATCCATCCATCCGTCCATCCACCCACCCACCCACCCACCCAACAGATGTAGTGACTCAGCGTCCAGCGGGGGGCTACATGCCCACGTTCTACAGCTGGCATGTGCAGAAAAAAACGCCTATGCCCAAATGCAGCAACTCCACCAGAGGCTAGACCTTCTAGAACCAATGTCCTTCCAAGGACCAAAACACAACCTTGTGTCATGAAGCAAGACTTCAGTAAAATCTTTGAGGGCATACAGATAAACAAAAAACTTCCAACTGCGGGGGTATCTTGTCAAAGGACAAACAAACTAATTTTAGCATTCATTTCCGTGCTGGATTTTTACTGCTGGTGAAATGGCACTCACAGTGGGGTAATTACATGCACCTGGGCATGTAGACAAGCGCCCCCCCCCCCCGCCACCAGCCCCCCTACCCCCCCGGCCGGCTTTCTGTGAAGACCAGAGAGGAGAGCTTGGTCAGCATTCCAGAGCCGGAATGTTGAGACAGGCTGCAGCCCAGGCTGGCAACACCCAAGCACAATGTGGTTTTGCTGAAAAATGGTCACTAAGGAAAGTGGGAGGGCCCCAGAGGGATTGGACTGGATGTGGTAACTTGGCTTGTCGGCTGATGCTAGAGACTGACTTTGTTTAGACAGAGTGGAAGGGAAAAGGTGAGGCTAAATCCAGATGCTCTGCCTTCTCAAATGCACCTGAAAGTCAGGGGGTGGAATGGATGCAACTCATCTGACAGTGATTCCCTTTTGTTGCAAATCTATATCATTCATGTGTGGGGGGCGGGGGGAGGAGAGAAGGGAGAAATGATGAGGAAAATGGGGAATTTACATCTTCTCCCAGAGGTCTGTGAAAACATATTCAGTCATATATTTGTAATAATGGTCTTCAAAATACATTCTGTCGTTGATTCTCTCATTAGCAGACAGCATAGCACAGGAGACGGGTGTCGCCAGACCCAGCCTCATACTTAGTCTAATTTGACATATTTACTTCTAAATATTATCCACGGATTATAATAGTCTGACTTACAGAAAAGCTTCACATATTTTTTAATAACTTCCAGCCTTAATAAAAAAGATACTTTTTTTTGTCCAACTAAGCTTGTATGGAAATTGGCTACTGAATACGTTAACACAGATGGTCATACTCAAGTCAGCCCCTGAAGAAAGCATCATTTACAGGTGAGGCGGATACCGTGTTCATCTGAAACACCAGCCCTTGCCCAGCAGCTAAAAAGGCTCTTGTTCCTGAGGGCTCAGGGAGGCCAGGGAGTGATGGGTGCACCCCACCTTTGGGAGCTTTTTGTCTGTGGGGTGTTTTCCTTGCTGGTCAAGTCTGAGGCACCCTGGGGGGCCCACAAGCATCAATCAGAGTCAGAAAGAGCTCTTGTTTCCAGACAAACCTGGGTTCAAAGCTCCCTCTGTCCCTTGCTAGCGAAGCGACCCGGTGCACGTCATTATTAACAAGAACTGATGGCTACTGGTGCCGGCTGCCCACTGTGTGAAAGACTTCACATGTGCTGCAGAGGAATCCTATCAAGTGACTAGCACGTTGGGGACACTTTATCACAGCATGGTGACTGCATACCCTTCTCCCCGTTCAGTGCCACAAATACCAGGCTCTGCCAGCAACAGAGAAGGGAAGGCCAGAGACCTCGTTCCTGCCCTGCTCTCACAGAGCTCAACACCCACGAGGGACTGAACCACAGGATGCACAGGTAACTCTACTACACGCAGAGCAGCGTTACAGGTGGACGTGCGACAGGCTCCGAGCACGTGGGAGAAGGTGGCACGCAGAGGAGAGTCCGTGTAGGCACACGGATAACGTGGAAAACAGCCAAGAGAAACGCAGAGGAGGGTGAGTTAAGAGAAGGGTACGTAGTTCACCGTTGCTGGAACGTCAAGAGCAAAGACAGGAGCCGGCTGCATGGGCCCAGGGCACCATCAGGAGGGGCTTGGATGCCAGGTGGGGTGAAGACCTTTGCCTGCAAACCAGGGGAGCAAGTGAGCGGCTGGCTCTGGCTTCTGTTTTACACAGAACACCGACTTTTCAGGCCTTCTGTCATTCATTACTGCATTTCTGGTGAGCATCTTCTCACTGACAGTTCCTGCTACAGATTTTTCAGAATGCACCAGGTGTCTGAGTCCTCTCTGAGTCATCCCAGGCCTCTGGGGAATGACCAGACTTGCCGGGTAGACCTCACCATCCCTCCAGACGTGCCTATTACAAGAAGTTTCTCAACAAAGTGGGAGCATCCCATGTAACCGACACTTGCTATGAAAAAGCTCTGGCCTCTAGCAGGACCTGTTAGAACACAGACGTCTGCTAGACTTGAGTCCAGTATTTCATCAGTAGATTTCTGTTCTTCTTTAAACGTAACGAGGCCACAGCTGGAAACACGTGAAACTGGCCTTGTGAGTCACCTTCGGACAAAGGGACAGTGGCTCCTCGACTCCAAGGTCCACCGTCCAACACGGCCTGTACAGGCAGTACACACTGACCTCCACTCACCTCAGAAGAAACCACCTTCCTTCCATCAGGACTGGGGGAGGTGACCGGGGATGGGAAGGGAGAGAAATACACACTGACCTGATCGAGTTCCGTGCACTTCTAACAGAACATGGCATTAAAAAATTTTAAACCCTCAGATGCAAGAAATGAAAGCAGTGCAAACAGAGGGGGGAACAAAGAGAAAGAAATCAAGCCTAGACGAGTACTTTGCTTTAAAGGCGTGTCAGCCTGTCTATGCTTTCTGGACACCCTTCTGGCTGAAATGTGAACATTGTAAAGAAAACTGGAGCGAGGGAAACACAGACCATTCTCCTTGCCAACATCAATATGAAAGAATGACCACACACATCAGCACGTACTCCGTCGCACAAGCTTAAAAGAAACGATGAGGGCCGACGGGAAGCCCTTGAAGTCGAGTGTCTCACCAACAGCAGCTGCTTTCACGGCCCGTCTCCTCCACGACGGCGAGGCACGGCGTTCACTCTCTGTTTCTCCGGTGTAAACTGAGTTTCTGGACAAGCCTGTGAAAGGACCCCTGTAGTGTGGGGCCTCTCAGAAGTCAGATGGACGCACTCCGCTCGGGGGCACAGCAGGACGGACGGGCAAGCTCGTCCAGCAACGCTGCCTGAACCTCTGTGAGGAAAGCCGAGCTTCGCGGCGGAGAAGAGCTGCTACGTCTGACTTCAGGACGGAAGAGAACGCATTCAAGGTGTGAGAGGCGACCAGGAAAGACCGGGAGCAAATGCTCAGTGCTAATTCTAAAACAGCAGCCCTGAGGTTTAGGCGAACGCTTACAACTTTACGAAGGAGACGCTCGGAAAACCTCCAAGTTTTTAGGCACAAAAGCTGAGGCAAATAGGGTATAATGTCATCTACTGCTCCCAATGTCTCTGCCTGTAGTGACAAGGACAGAGACCTATTACAGAGGGAGCCCAGCACCCTACCTACTGCCAGGATGTACCTGATATTCTCAGTCCGATGAAGGTGGACTGTAAGGAAAGAACACGGTGCTATGCCTCTCTGTTGGGGGCTTCCCCAAGCTCACGCACGATGCAACAAAACCAAGGCAGCCTTTGGAGAGAAAGTCTAAGGTCTGGAAAATCTTTCCCTGTAATAGCAGGACTTCAGCAATAAAAAATCCAGACCACACAACACAAATAATCAGGAAACATGTCCTTTCTGTCCACGTCTGCAGGGACCCTGCCGTCAGGGGCAGGGGGGCTGTGGGTCTAGGGAATCCGACCAGTTTCCTACCTTTCTGTTTGATGCGGGGTTGGGGCACCTGTCAGCACTGCTGGCTCTTCACGACGTCACCAAGCTGGTATCTTACTCTTTTTAGGAGGATAGGGGAGTTCAATTTTCATCTCTTGTAGACTCTTCCCTTATATTTTGCTCAAGCCTGGAGCAGCCACCTGAGGCCGTGCCACGAGCCGCCTCGGCTCAGAGCAGGACCATGGCAAAAGGGTGTCACCGCAGGAAAGCTCTTTCAATGGCCACGAGCCAGCCACCAACCGGGAATGTCCACAGCTCAAGGGACGGCAGCCCCTTCCCTAGCTTGTCTGCATTTCACTTCCATCTCACTGAGTCCCGGCTGTGGAGTGAATGGATGACAGGAAAGCCCGGCTGAGTCCTCTGATCCGGGTGTGGCAGGAAGTCAAGCCCGCTGCAGAAGGGAGCCGGGCTCAGGAGGTCTGGAGCCTCCTCCAGCCAGCCTGGGCACCGGAGCATGCCTCTCTGGGGAGCACTGCACAGACGTTGCTAAGCTAGTCAGACAAGAGCTCCACTCTGGCAGGCCGTGGGGACAGAAACAGCAGCAGGAAAAGACAAGCCTTTGTAAAGGGTCCCAGGGGCTTCCTTTAAGCCTCACTGGGGTGGGGGGTGGGGAAGGACAGCGCCACAGACTTTATTCCTAAAGTGCAGCAAAGGCACACTGCTGGGGACATTGTGACAAAATGTGACATGTGCCTCACCCTCTCTACCTGCCACTCAAAATCTGGGCCATGCACCAGGAGCTGCAGCGTCACCTGGTGACCTTGCAGAATGGCAGTTTCCCAGACGCCCTGATTCATATGCTGCTTTTCAGCAGGGTGTCGGGTGGCTCTAGTGCACCTTGGAGAGTGGAAGCACTGGTCTCCGTAGCGGGAGTGAAAATGGAAGTGCTTCTATGGAGATTTCTTTCTTATCATGTCCCTTTTAATATTATACTTTATACAATATTTCAGTAACATGGCACATATATATTTAAAAAACCAATACAAGCTTTTTTTTTTTTTTACCCATCTAAGAACATTTAGGGACTGCTATCTGAAGCAGAAATTCCTAAATCTTCTTAAGTTATGCACCCTTTTGAGAACCTGCTGAAGCTATGGGCCCCGTCTCACATATGGTGCAAAATGTGCATCTGGCCTGAGTGGGTGTGGAAAGGCCCCCCCCAGATCCGCAGCAGCGGCCCCTCTCCTGAGCTGGGGCAGAAGTGGATCCTGGCTGACCTGGTTCTTCCAACACATTCCACAAGTTTCCACACAGCAAGGTGGTGGTGCTTGCTCTGCGGTGACTCAGCGTGGCACATGGCATTGCTGTAACTCACATGCCACCCCGAGTTTTAGCAGGCAGACGCCGCCTCCCTATCGCTGTGGGTGTGGGCTTGCTGTCTCTAAGCTCCCGGCAAAGGAGGGATTGAGCGAGTGGGAAAATTCTTGTGTGGCGATTAAACATGCTGCCAAGTTCCCTTCATCTTTCACAGAAATGCCAGGAGAATTTCCACAAGTTCAACCAAATTCCATAGGGCGCTAACTTCCTCAGTGTTTTGGTCTAGGATACCTAAGGATCTCTGCACATATCAGTGCCAAAACATTTTAATAAAAAAAAATACACAATGTTGCTAATAAAAGAGATGATCACACAGAGCCGGGGAATTATAACAATAGTGGATTTATCACTCCTATGTAAATCAATACACACACGGACAATTTTCACCCTAATCCGTAACCATGCTTGCTTGTCTGAAGTGAGAGTTGGCAGAGCGGTCTTCTCAAAGAAGGCTGCACACTTTGGGAATCCGACAGTGCCGGTGTCTGGAACTCTGGCCAGCCCGGATTCCCTTTATTGTGGTTCAACTGTCAGTGCGGTGTTGCGGGAAGCATTTCTCGCACCAGCAGGAAGCTTTCTGTCCACCTACTGAGAGATGAAACACATTCTCACACACAGGAGGCAGTTCTCCAGACAAAGCCCCTTTAAGCTCCTTCTCAGAATGAGACCGACGGTGGAAGGAGACTGACTGCCGTCCAGGAATTCTCAAACCTTTGGCACGCACCTGAGTCATCTGGGCAACGCGAGAAAACACTGCACATTTCGAGGCCCCAGCTTCAGAGACACCATGTCATGAGTGGGGCCCAGACCCTGCATTTTGAAGCAGACCTTATTTTTTTAGAGTACTTTGAGGTTTACAGAGAAACTGCAAAGGAAGTTGCTTCCCCATATGCCCCCTTCTCCCACCTCCGGTTCTCCTGTTATTAACATCTTGCATCGGTGTGACGCATTGGTTAAAACTGACAAGCTGATTGTTATTTGATAATTATCTGATACTAATAACTAATGCCAATTATTAGTACTACTAATATTATTAATAGCATTCCTACATTATTGCTAGCCAAAGCCCAAGTTTGCATTAGGGTTCACTCTGTGTTATATAGCTCTGCAGGTTTTGGCAGATACATAATGTCCTGTATCCACCATCATGGATTCACACAGATAGAGTTTTATTACCCTAAAAGTGCCATTCTTGCCCTTTTCTTCCCTTCCCCCCAAACATGCATTCTGAACAGACACGCAAGTAATTTCTTGTAGGTAGTGAGGATCAAGCTGTCAGAAACACTGCCTTAAATCTTGAGACCCAGATGGAGGAGCTGGGAGCCAGACTGGCCTCAGTTTCCCTAAGAGCTAAAGATTCACAATGGTATAACAGTGGCTCCAGTTTCAAGCCTTCCCAGTGATCGGTCCTGGCCCTCTACACGAAGGAGACATGGGCATGTTAACAGTACCTGCTCCCTGACGGCCCCTCCATCTCAGATGAAGGCTTGGTAACAGTGGTTAGGGCTCCAAGGTTTTTTCCAAAATATCAGTTAACACCTGGTCTTGGACATACAAGCTGACAGGCCTCAGAGCACTATATCCGTGGAAGTCAAGATGGAGAGGGCACATGAGTGAGCAGTGCCAGGCGTGCTGAAGAGAGAGGACCGTGGGCAATACCTGGGTGGCTCAGCAGGGATGTCATAGTTAGACGCCAATACCCTGGAGAGCCTTCTGCTCCATCAGCAGAACCCTTCCTCCCAGGTACTTCTCATGCCCTGAGACACACTCACCGGTCTTCTGGAGTGTGCTACACTCCTGCTACACCTTATCGCTCTGTGACTTCTGACGTGCCCTCCCCACCCCCAGTGCTTCAAGACACAAGTTCACGTCTCCATGAGGTCAGCGGAATTTATGATGGTATCCAGGGTTGCATGTTCCCTTTCAAAGATGACTAGCACCCCAGGGGTGGGAGCCAGACATCCAGTGTCTCTTCCTTGTCTGGTTTCAGGCAGACACCCCCAGGTAGCAACCGTAGTCACCACCGAACTGGGGAGAAGCCAGCTGCTGCTTCGGCTTATGTTCCTACAAGTTTCACCTTGTCATACCTAGACTGCAGCTGAAGGGAATGTCGGGTGTACTGAGAACAGTGGAGTGAGAAGATGACTAACCCCTCCTCCAGACTGGGGTATAGAGCAGGCCTTGGGGATCCCCCGACCTCAGCAGAGATTTCCGGATGCAGCTGAGGGGCTGCACTAGAGTCATAAGCAGGCTGTGGTCCTGGAGATGGTATGTGTTTTGAGGTGGTGTCATTCGTTCATGAAACATGTACATGGCCGCTACTGTAAGACGGGCACTGACTTGTGTGCTGGGAATGAGAATCAGACTAAGTCCTTGTCCTTGATAGGGGTTTAGTGCCTGGGGGTGGGGGGCAGACCTGTAGATGTTTGCGTGGGGTTCAGCAAGGTCCAGAGCAGGGACAGGGCAAGAAAGGGCTTCTCGGACAAAGGAACCCTCAAGTAGCATCTTGAAGGATGAGCAGGTGCCCCTTGGGTTAGGGCAGGAAAATTAGAGAGCTCACACAGACACACATGCGCCCACATAAAGGACCTAAAATGCTCAGCAAATTCCTCGCTGAATTTCTAGCAGGTGACATTTTCATTAAGAAAATTAGTATTCTGAAACTCATTTTAAATGGGATTCAATAACTGTACTACCAATACAAAGAAATTTTTTATATACACACACGCACACACATACATGTCTTTGGCCTTCAAGCATAGGGATTAATCAAGATTAGGTGACCACAGGATGCTCCAATTATCTGCCAATGGACACGACAGCTGACCCTGCTCACTCTTCCACACATTCACACGCCTTGGGGCACCCTCAGAAACAGGACCCAGGTGGCCTGGAGCCCCGGCTCTCAGTGAGAGTGGGCTGTTTCTGTGCTGGAGCAGGAGTTTGGACAAGCACATTTGATGTTATAAATGTACCATTCTAAACCAACACATAAAAAGGCCTAGTGGTTTCTAAACAATGTAGTGTATACATACAGTGTGACCAGATTTTGCTTGGTATGGACCTACTAAAGGCAGAGTAATTCTTGAAAGTTACACCTATTCTTACCCTTGCCATGCCCCTCACCCACCCAATGCAAAGTATGATGTCTTTATATGTTAAGCAGAAAGGGGTATGGGATTCTTTTTTAATCCTTACCCAAAAATGTATTTATTGATTTTTAGATAAAGAGGAAGAGTTGGGAGGGAGGGGTGGAGAGAGAAAGAGAGAGAGAAATATTGATGTGAGAGAGAGACATCAATTGGTTGCCTCCTGTATGTGTCCCCCAGAGACTGAACCCACAACCTAGGCATGTGCCCTGACCAGGGATCAAACCTTTCTCGAGCACAGGATGACACTCCAACCAACTGAGCAACCTGGCCAGGGCTGAATTTTTTTTTTTTATGCTTGAAAAAAAACTGACTTAGAATTCATGAGGATGGGCACTGACCACCTCTCTCCTGCAGAGTTCAGGTTTGGAACTGCTTAAGCACCAGGCCTCCACATGAACACAGACTATCCAAAAATGCACCGTGCAGCCACAGCAGCGACACAGAATGTATCCCGGGAAGGGACCAGGCTGTGGCTGAGAAAATGCAGCTGCGGCCCTTCCCTGCCTTGAGCCAGTCAGGCACATCTCCCAGTTGCTGCTTTGAGGTTCTACCTGTTCCCCCCAAAAAAGCTGCACTAAAGAATCCTGATAAAACTGGTTGTGAAAGGAATTCTTAAAAAAAAAAAATCCTAAAGTGAAAAGGCATCTTATGCAAACCACGGGCCACAGGAAAAATGACAGAGCAACCCGCCTTCAGTCGGGCATACCCTAAGTCACGCCCCCCTCCCTCCCACGTGAGTGCAGAAAAACGCCCCTTTCTGCCGAGTCTCGTGAAAGTGTGTTCTACTGTACGAAGTGCCTGTGGGGTCCGACACAAGCAGAGAACAGACGCTGCGCTCTGCAGTGGCTGCACCGCCACCACTGGTGTCCTCGCTCGGCCACTCTGCCCCCTCCAGTCTCTCACTGGCGGAATGCAGAATGACCCATCTCCTCCTTAGGACACCATCTCCTCCTTAGGACACCAGACTGCGAGGTCGTCCCTCTACAACTTCACCTTACAGGCAACTGATCATTAAGAAAAACACCAATTAAACACAGTCTCAGGGAACTACACAGTATTAGATCTGGGGCGGGGGCAATGTTTAAAGATTACTTGGTCTAGTAATTTTTCAGATGCAGAGCTGAGACTTAGAGAGTTTTAAGTGATTTTCCCAAGGAACCACCAGCAAGAAGTAGCCACTGATGTGTTTTCATTTTAATATGCTTCTGTGTTCAATGAATTTACCGAGTTCAATAAACCTGTCTTTTATGATAAGATGGAGGCTTGGCTCCCTTATCTTACATTTTATTGTAACTGTTCGCTTCTCTGCCTCCTTGTGCTTCAGCCTCCCGCCCCACAAGTTCAATAAAGGATGGATGATGATGATGATCAGACCAGTATTTTCAATATTTTAGTTTATTATCCGAAGTCCCTAGAACTGTGCCCAGAACTCGTGAGATGCCTAATAAATGTCCTTGGTGTTCTAAATGAAAAAATAATAACCAATTAAGTTGCTTTTATGTAAATGACACGTGTTCAGCATTTGGAGAATACAAAAAGATACGAGCCATCCTTGCATCTACTGAGAGAAAAGTCAAATACTATGACCATATTCCCTAAAGGTTCCAAGGAAGATGTTTAGGAAGACTGGGGGCCTCCCAGGAAGATGGGAGGAAAAGGCTTGGAGGGAGAAGTCACAGGTCCCATTCAGGGGACAGAGAGTGGCTGGAGCAGAGCACCACCCCACCCCTGCCAAGCTGCTAGCTGTGCAGGGAGCAAGGAGCTGAAGGCAGTCTTCCTGCCCTGTGGCTAAATTCTGCACTGTTCCTGACTTTTTAAAAAGGAATAAAGAGTGAAACCAGTAGAGCAGGGAGTTCCGGCTGAAAGGCAGACTGTCTCCTCCTAGAATTTCAACTTGTAGGGGCCTGGAAGGTGCCACAGGCATTTTTGAAAGGGGAGCAGAAGAGACTGTGTTAATGGGCGACGTGAGCATGAGACACCCAGAAGCCAAGTGGCCAAGCACCCAGGCACTGGGGCTGGCCTGTGGCACAGGACGGTGTCACCCAGGAGTGGCAGGGCCCCCCAGCGGCAGCTGCAGCAGCACGCTGGCAGGAAGGGCAGGCGAACAGGGAACCGGAATGCAGGCCAGTGACCTCCAGAGCAAGAATCTAGACGCTGGTGGCCTCCAGGATACTCAGATTACCTTCATCAGTGCAGGGGGAACCGGAGCCAGAACAGCTGTCTGGTGTTCACAGACAAAAGAACGGGGTCCCTGACGTCTTGTTTCTCCCTTTCCAACTTGTTCAAGTGCCTCTCCTCTCCCAGGAATGGGATGGAGGTCAGCTGAGTTTCCCAGACCTTGTCCAGTCAGAGTGAGCGTGTTCAATACTGTAACTTTTTACACTTTACTGTTTGCATTGTACGACTACAGAGTGTAACTTTCACCAACAGCTCGCCTGGTGTGCAGACCCTGAGCTCACAGTGATTCGCCATAGCCACTCTGCCTGCAAACCCCGTCCATGCCGGATCAGAACCTGCAGTCGGGGATGGGGTGCGCACGAATGCTGTGTTTTATTAAAAGGGGGTGTGGGTGAGAACATTTTCAGGAGGAACAGCTTTGGTGCCCCGCCACTACCCCAAGGCTGGCATGACCTGTGAAAACCTGGTTTGTCAAACAGACCTCTTATTCCGAACACAACACCTGGCTCTGGTCCGTCTGTATCTGAGCCTCGGGGATGCCTATGGGAACCTGGACACCCTGAATCTTAGACCAGGAAGAACCATGAATGGTCATGTCTCAGCCTTGCACCTCAGACAGAAATCCCTGCTGCAAACATATGGACACACAGCTTCCCAGATTCTGCTTGATTATTCTCAGGAACAGGAGCCTCGTGTCCTTGTAAAACAGCCCGGCCTGCTTTGGACAGGTCTAATTTTCAGCATATGTTTCCTTACACTGACTAATGGTCACCCCAGTGTTTAGAAAATAAAAAATTTCAGTCTAACTTCCACCTGTGGTTCAAATTTGGTGCTCTGGAACCTATGCTCTTCTAAGAATTTTCCACACCAAGTAGATATACTTTCTACAAACATTTCTTTTTTAAAAAAAGTATTTGTTTTAATTGTTGTTAGAGTATAATTTTCTATCTTTTACTCCCATGCCAACCCACCCACCCCTAGTTTTTATCCATGTGTCCTTTATACTCCTTCCTGTAAATCCTTCCCCTTTTCCCCTGAAATTCCCTCTTCTCTCTCCTCTGGTCACTTTCTGCCTGTCCTCTAATGCAGTGTCTTTCACTATATTTTGATTGTTTCTTTGTTTTGTTGTTTAGGTTCCTGTTAAAGGTGAGATCGTATAGTATTTATCTTTCACTGCCTGGCTTATTTCGCTTAGCATAATGCTTTCCAGTTGCATCCATGATGTTGCATAGGGTAGGAGCTCATTCTTTCTTTCTGCTGTATAGAATTCCATTGTGCAAATGTACCATAGATTTTGATCCATTCATTTACTGATGGGCATCTAGGTTGCTTCCAGAATTTAGCTATTGTAAATTGTGCTGCTATGAACATTGGGGTGCAAAGGTTTTTTGGATTGGTGTTTTAGGATTCTTAGGATATAATCCTAGCAGTGGAATTGCTGGGTCAAAAGGCAGATCCATTTTTAGTTTTTTGAGAAAATTCCATACTGTTTTTCATAGTGGTTGTACCAGTCTGCAATCCCACCAACAGTGCACTAGGGTCCCCTTTTCTCCACAACCTCGCCAGCATTTGTTGTTTGTTACTTTGTTTATGAAGGCCATTCTGACCTGGTGTGAAGTGGTACCTCATTGTGGTTTTAGTTTGCATCTCTCTGATAGCTAGCGATATTGAGCATCTTTTCACGTGTCTCTGGACCCTCTGTATGTCCTCCTTGGAGAAGTGTCTGAAAAATATGGAATGCTTCACAAATTTGCGTGTCATCCTTGCGCAGGGGCCATGCTAATCTTCTCTGTATCGTTTCAATTTTAGTATATGTCCTGCTGAAGCGAGCACTCTACAAACATTTCTATTAGGCTGTGAGCCCTTCAACCTTCCTTGTTAGCTTTCCCTATACAAACCTCAGCCTGATTCTGAACCCCTGAAACCTGGCACCAAGAGCAAAACAGGCTTTGCCTGACATGCAGATACTCTGTTGCTTCCCATGTTATTCTGTTAATCCAGGCGAAGGTTAGGGTCTAGAGAGCTGTCTAGAGCCTAGATATGTCTTTGGGTCTCAGGGCCTAAAACCCAGCAGGAGGCAGCACTGAAGGGGAAGGGGCTTGGACCTCAACTGCTGAGTCATCAAGTTTCCCAAAACTGGCTGCACCTTACAGTATACCTGTATGATCTTGGATGAGAGACTTCTCCCACCCTCAGTTTCCACATCTGTGAAATGGGGACAATAACATGTTACAGGCCTCCAAGGGCTTCTCTGAGAATTCACTGAGGCCACACATGAAGGTTGGGCCACAGGAAAAGCATGGGCAAGCACTGGCTGCCATAATCACTGAGTTACTACTGTTATCTGTCTCCCATCATTCCACCCACATTACTAAGCAGACACCGCATGTCTGGCAGGAGTTAGAAATGCAGGGGTCAAATTACACAATCCCTCTGCTCAAAGATATCTTGATCTAGGAGACTGTTATACAAAGAGGCAAAGCCAAAAGAACTGGGAGGAGCCATCTGGGAGGTATGACCAGGTGTCTGGGACCCCAGAGGAGGGAGGCTGGATGTCTGCTGAGGTTGCCGAGGAAGGCTTCCTGGCTTCAGCAGATTCTTAAAGGACTGTGGCAGGTGGACGGCAATCCAGTGCAGAGGCATTGAGAGAGAGAGACAGATGTGTGCAAAGGCACAGAGTTCTCAGAGCACGGTATCTGCAGCAAGGAAAGTGTCAGTGGCCCACAGTGGCAGGACCAGAATGGGGTGGGGAGAGGGGTGGGCAGTGAGGGGATGAAGCGGGTAACAGAAATGAGTCTAGGGAAGTGGATCACTCATTCACTCCCCACATGAAAATGAGGGCTGACTTTGTGCTATGCACTATGCTAGGCACGGGAGATACGTGGTCAGTGTGACAGGCGAGGTCTGTGCCTCTGTGGCACTTACGGACAATGAAGGGGCATGGAGGGCCTTGTACGTCATGCTGGGCAATGGAGGGGTGGGACACGGCAGGCTGTATTTTCCAAAGACGGCCACAGCAACAACTCCTATCCCACTTGGTCTTCGAGCTGAACTTGCCACTCTCCCGCTGAGAACTAGGACCTGTGACTGCTTTGGTTAACCTAGTATGGTGAAAGTGACACCTGTGACTTCTAAGGGCAGTTGATAAAAGGTGATGCAGCCTCACTTTGGTCACTGTAACACTTGCCTTTGGGGGCACTGAGCTCCCAGGTAAGAACCCTACCAGTCCTAGGGCCTCCATGTCTTTGGAAGCCAAGCCACCTGGAGAGGTCATAGGCGTCCTGCCTTTGATTCGTCCCAGACCCAGTGTCAGTTCCACGAGCCAACAAGCTCTGGAATGACATGACCCCCCAGCTATCAAGCCAGCTCCAGCCCCAGGGGCCTCCCAGCTGAGGCTCTAGGTGAGGCAGAGCAGAGGCAAGCCATCTCCCCTGTCCCCATGCCAATTCCTGATGCAGATATCCTGGGGGCATAACAGAAGCTGGTTTCAAGCAGCTAGGTTTTGAGTCATTCATTAATCAGCAACAGAAACTAAAACACAGAGTTTACCAAAGGCAACATGGAGCCAGGTGATAATGGAATCAGAGTTGTACTCTATGAGATTTTCCCACCAAAAGATAGGATGTCTCTGTTGGATGGGCACTGAAATCAGAGGCAAGGAAAGCAATGAAGGAATGAATGCAGTCATCTCGGGGAGAAACACGAGCAGCGAGACTAGAGAGAACACAGCAAGAAACACTGAAGAGACAATCACTCCAGCTCCGTGCCGGCGCACCAGGGACAAGGGACTGAGGAGTCTGAGATTCTTCCTGGGTTCCGGCTGTGGAAGGGGGATGGGTGTGGGAACACAGGCGGAGAAACAGGTTTGGGGGAAAGAAGAGGAGTTAGATTCTGGATGTGTTTACGCAGCCCCAGTGAAAACCCTGGGAGTCCGTGGCTGCACTCCCGCACCGTGGTCAGCCTGTCCACCTGAGTCCCGACTCCCTAACTCACCAGCTCCGAGGCCGTGGGCAAGTCAGCGCACTCCAAGTAGCTGCATCCTCGCCGGGAGCGTGGACGGACACGATATAGGTTAGTGGGGATGTAATGAGACAATGCATACACCTGGACACCGGCTAGGCAGGTTCCTTACACCCGGAGGGCCTGGCTGCAGGACATCAAATGAAAGCTGTTCCCAAGGAAGCGCATACACGTCGCTGGTGAATGGTTTGTTCGACCGTCAAGTCTGTGCCCACTTCTACAATAGCTGCATCAGCCCGCACAGGAGTGGGGGAAGCCAGTCTGTTAGCGGTCCCCAATTTTGGTCTCCTGCCCTCTCTCCCAGCTCAGTGGTTGAGTGGTTTTAATTAACGACTCCCACAGAGTAAAGCAAGAGCCCCTTGATTAATAAAACTCTAACTTGCCACGCATGGTTCTGAGGTCTCCAGGTGGGGCTGAGCTTGGAAGTGGGTATTTTGTTTGGGTTCGCCATGGGTGGGGGGCTGTGAGAGTAGAATTTCCCCAGAGAAATTCCGGTATCACATCTACAGGGGCTGGAAGCTGTCAGTGACAGGAATGCCTGCGTCCGTCCGTGAGATGTGACAGCAGGAAGCCACGCTGCGGCGAGCAGACCGTGTACAGCGGACTCTGGATTGGGACCTTCCTGCTGCTGGCCCCCTCGCTGGTTTTCATTCCCAACATCCACGGAACCAGTGTGGCCCCCATTCCCTTTCCACACAAGCACCTGGGGAATGTTGACACAAATGTTTCTAATGCAGCAGCAAAGGCCTGTGACATTTAACTGAAATGAAACACGTAGTAATGCTTTCGAGGCAAAGGAAGGTATCTGCACTGGCCACTGGCCCAGCCAGCCTCCGTGATGCCTGCACAGGCACTACCCGTGTGCCTTCAAGTTCTTGGGCAACGCAGCCCTCTGGGCCCTGCACTCTGATCACCACCTTTCAGCTCTTTCCACAACTCCCTAAAATGGCACAGGGGCTGCCAGTCAGGGCTTCCAAGTGTCCAGAGGGTGCCCCCTCCTCCTTTTTTGGTCTTGCCTTCCTTCTATTCAGAGCATGGGGTCTAGCTGCAGTGAAAAGCCATACTACACAGTTCTTGGGGCAAGGGCTTTGACTTCAGCCTGGGGAACAGGTGCAGTTACTACCTGTGTGACCTATTCAGGCAACAAACCCTCTCTGATCTTGGTCTCAACTGTAAAAAGAGGATGAAAACCAGCCTCTCTCTCTCTCTTTCAGAACTGGTACAAAGAGTAAGTGAGACATTGCATGTAAAGAGCTCAACACAGCACCTAGCATGCAACAGACTCAAAAGCAGTTTGGCTGCCGGGAATCACAGAGCCGCTGTCGCAGGCCAGGCAAAGGGGCCTGCGTTCGCAGGCACTGTCTGGTGACTTCTCCCTGGCCTTCCTCCTTCAGAGCCAACACCGCATTTATTCTGTCCCGCGTGTCTGACAGCTTCACCCTTCCAACCTCACTGTTCAAGTATGTGAGATTTCTCATTTCAGAACAGATGACCGGGCAATCACAAGCACAAAGCTCTGGGAACTGGGAGGTGGGTTCCGACGATGCAGCCAGCCACCCGCAGACTCCTGTCTCCCACTCGTCCCCGGATCCAGAGGGGGATGTGGGCTTGATTTATAGCTGGAGGACTCTGGAGACAGGCTGGGCCTCTCCTCAGACTCAGAATCGTGTTGCACTTGGGGTCTCAAAAATCATCAGCCCTCCAGGGCTGTCCATGCCAGGGCGCCTGTCTCCTTCCGCAGTTATTTGGGGATTAAGAGGAAAGGTTGAAACCTCTATTTCTCAGGGAGATTTCTTATCAAGACCCTGGGAATTTGGGAAGCGATGCGATGATTCTTCTAAGGCATGCACAGATTCTTGATCTGTGGTCACATCCCGGGCTGGACGCACCAGCCTTGAGCCCTCGCAGATGTTCCCACCAGCTGATGTGCCGCTCTGTGCCTCTGGGCTGCAGGTAAGCCGCCTCCAGTCCCAGATGACTCATTCCCACAGATCACACTGTGCTGTGAGGCCTGCTTGCAGGCTGTGCTGGCTAATTTCATGTGTCAGTGTGGCCAGGCCACGACACCAGATATTTGGGCAAACACTAGTCTAGATGTCAGTGTGAAGGTGCTTTTTAAAGGAGGTTAACATTTAATTCAGTAGACTTTAAGTAAAACATCCTTTATCACATGGGTGGGCCACATCCAATCAGGTGAAGAAACAAAAAAAATATCAGTTGATATTCTCCAAGGAGTGGGGAATTCTGCCCCCAGGCTGCCTTTGGACTTGCTGGGCAACATTTTTCCTCTAGAGAACCCTCTGACTAATACACCGACCAACTGTGACCCAGCTGGCAAGTGTGTGGTCACTGTACTCGAGAATCAGAAACAGCATGAGATCGCCTCAGTGAGTATTGTAAGTAAGATAAAGGATTAGGAAGGCAAATGGCTGCAATAACCCTGAGAAGCTAAAGGGGACCGCGACTCTGTGTGTGTCAAACACCCGGCAAACTCTGCCTCCTCTGTCTCACCACACACCTAAGAAGTGGGTTCCCTTTATCAGACGGGAAACAGGCTCGGCAAAGGGAGCCGTTTCCCCCGGGTCACGCGGCTGGCAAAGGAGGAATGTGGACTCGGGTCTTCTGCCCCCACGTCGGAAGTTTCTTCCACTCCACCACCCCAGAGCGGCTTCACGAGAGGGTCGTGAGTTCTCAACGGAACTTCAGTTTCTTATCTTGATCTGAGTTCAGGCATCTACGGCTTTTTTTCTTTCTCTCTCTTTTTTTTTTTTTTTGAGTCTTTCAACATGGCTTACTGTCTCGAGGCCAAACACTCCCGACCTCATCCAAATGTTTCTTCTCGTGTTCACCTCAACTTGAACTTGCTGCCCTCTAACCTTGCCGTCATAAATCCGCTGGGCCACTCTGGAGCTGCTAACCCTTGAAAAATAGCTGGGAGGGTATTTTTTTTCAGTGATCTATATGCTTAAGATAAAGAATATATATTAAAGTATATATTATTTCATATATAAGCATATAAATAAACACACACACAGAGACTGTGTTTTCTAGAACATCCAAAAACTTAACAAAACTATGCAAGAGCTTAACAGGACAAACAGGACCCTCAGGTCTACCCGTGACACCTCGGCTCTATCCATTCAAGGCACATTTGCAAAACACTGAGCAGAGAAACAGGAGCCCACTGACCAGGACATTTCGACAAAGACGGTTCGGAAGGGAAAAGGACAGAAATATCCAGCAAAGCCACAAAATCCCAGTGAGATTCCGAGCAGAGAGAGAAACAACAAAATACTATGCCACCTTCTTCATCTGTTCCATGACATTCCCCTTTGGGTTTTCATTTCCCTCATTAGTAAAACGAAAGTGGTGTCATGTAAAGCCAGAGTTTGGGGGTTCTGTAAGATGCTCAGCACACAGAGGGGGTGCAAGACTCCCCGTCGTCCAAAGAGAGCTGCAGAGTTGGAAGATGTTTCTCCTGCATGAGTTAGTGCCTCTCAGTGAACACGCTGTTCCCAAGTTTATCCTGAGAAGAACCCATAAGGGTCAAAAGTGAGCCCCCGAAGTAAGGAGAGCCAGATGGTGCAGCCTTAAGAACAAGCCTAGTCAGTCCTGCCCCAGAGCAGAGCCTGGGCGGACATACTTGTTAAATACTTACTCACCTGAAATAACTAAAACACAGAGTGTCCCTATAGTGCTGACCAATGCACCCAAGGTGGAGTTTCCCTTGACGAACACCTGCGGCCAACCTGAGTGACACCCGGATGGAGAGCCCTGGACAAGCCGGAAGTCTGTTTGGACAGGACAGCAGGCGGGGCAGGTGGTGGGAGAAAGGAAGGAGTGCCTTGCTCAGCTCGATCTGCCACAGCAGGGCCCACAAACCCAGCCCAGTGACAGCCGCGGGAGCAGTTCAGGGGATGCACCTTTGCCACGTGAGTGACAGTCACGGTCTCATCTCAAACCCCGCTCACTGCAAGGAGGCGTTGCCCTGGTGTTTGGCCAGGAGCTGGGGCGGAGGAGAATGAAATGTGCTCGTACTGAGGACTCTCACTCTGCACCAGGCACGGAACTAGGCCTCACACGTGCATCCCACCCCATTTGACCTTGGCAGTGGTGCCGTCATTGTGAGGATGATTGGAAGGACCTGCAATGCCCCAGACACTGACGGTGCACTCTGCATGGGTTCACCCATGGACAGCAGCTCCAGGCATTGCTACTCTCATCTGCAGACGAGAAAAGCTGGCTTCCCCGAAGGGCAAAGTGAGAACGTAAAAGGCCCCCAAAAGGCTTGATCTATTCTCAGGCTCCCCTGGAGTCCCCCCATTCATTATGCCTCTCAATGCTAACACTTACTACCACCTGCCTTGTGTTGGAATTAAGTCCAATGCACAGGAGAATCCCAACGCACAGCTTCTCCAGGGCCGTGGGATAGGGGCTTTCCTAAAGCCCCCAGAATTACGTTCTATGGGCTGCCACATACTCTGCTTAAACACTCAGCCAGCCCTGGATTGGGACTGGGCTGCTCCGGTCCCCAAAGCCTGAGACAACCAGAGGGACTGGATGGGTGCCAACAGGTGAGAGGGAAACACCGGAAACGAACGGAGGGTGCTGAGGACAGAGGTCAATGACTCCCCAGCCAGTTTCAGCACCAGTCGGAGCCTGGGAGCCGTTCTGACCTCTCCACGCCTCCGTGGTCCGTGTCGGACTGGCCCCATGTCAGGCTGAGCTTAATGTGAGTCTGTCTAACCCCTCTGCACATCTGTTCCCAGGGGCTTGCCTCACACAGAGCCAGGTCACCGATCTCCGGACCCTAACAGCTTCTGACCCGAGACCACCCAGCTCCTCCCTTGAGTCTCCAATCCATCCCAGACACTTCTCTCATAAAAACACACCCCACGCCATCTGTCCTCAGGCCCTTGATCTCGACCTTGGTCAGCCCGGCCACATGTTTATTATCTCTCAAGGCCCAGCTCATATGTCCTGAAGATGCTGCTGCTACTGCTGGAAGACCTTCTGGCGGTGATATCTGCCGAGTGCTCTGTCCCGGCACAATCTCACAGAAGCCCCAGGACAGCCCTGTGAGGGGCGCCGGAAAATTACACAGCTCGCTTTAGCACACACCGCCAAGAGTGGTGTTCCTAGCCCCAGAACCCAGGTCGGGCTCCACAGCCACACTCTTCCCGCTGCCTGTACCTCACAGTAGGCTCCTTCCCTCCCTTTAGTGGTCCCTGCAGGATTCACTGCCTCCCTACTGGTCTCTGCGGCTCACTACTCCTCTGCTGATCTGCACGCGTCCCTGTTCCATGAGCTTCCATCCATGGTACCAGCATCTCGGGGACTGGGTCCTGTCCATTCCCCTTGGCCTCGGGGCCTTTGGCACAGCCTCTTGTACACGACAAACTCAATAAGCACTTTTAAATGGAACTGTACTGCCTTCTGCCTGGAGCGTCCTCAGAAGGCCGGCCAAAGGAATGCTCGCCAGTTTCCAACTCTAGGGGAGCCTGTGTTCTGGAAAGCTTTGGGACCAGAAGGAAGTCGCCAAGGATTTGAGGGCGGACGGTGAGGACTGCTCATGAAGGGCTGGGGTAGGACCCTCTCCCCCCAGAGCACCCATGTCTGCTCCCTTCTCTTCTTCCTTCCCCACAGAATTCAAATCTCAGAGCCAGCTCGTACATTCAAGTTGGGACCCAAGCCTGGTTTCCTGAGAAGATGAGACACCCCTTTTTTCCCCTCTTCCCTGTGACTCATGAGGCTTTTAGTTACAAGTGGCGGTCTGGGCTGCCCATGTCAGAGTGGGACCACACTTCATTTCTCCACGGGGCTGCTGGCCAGAAAATGGGTGTTTAATCCTGGTCTCTGCATGCTAAATCCACAGTCACCAACAGTGGCGAGGGCAGGCTTGGGAACGGCGGACAATCCCTGCTTTCAGAATGTCGTTAGCCCAGTTGTTCTCTCTGCTGTGATAAAAGTGCCTGCCCAGCTGCCGATAAGGGCCGACAGGTCTCCCACACTCCATACATCAAGCGGGCCCACTGAGGATGGAAGCAGCAGTGCACAGCTGATGGCCCCACAGCCATCAGGGACAAGTGACACTGGTAGCCAGAGCCGTCACTCAGCCAACCGCCCATGTCAGACGACATCACAACCACGTGGGGAAGCTGTCACCTGTCGTGCGACACTTGGGGAAATCAGTCCTGCCCCCTGTGCGGCGACTCTCTGTGCTTCCTTATTCCGCCCACAGAGCCGCTTACGAGAACAGGGGTCACTGTGCTTGCCTGGGATATTTATTTAACTCGAAGGAAAAATGTCAAACAGGAAGTGGTACTGATGGCTTCTGTGCATTCATACATGGGTAAGGCCTGTCGGTGAGAAAAATGAAGAAAGAAATACTGTAGAAAGACCCCTAAACTAGGACCTGCCCTGGCCCCATCTCTAACCTACTGGGTTACTCAGGGACCAAAGCTTCCTACTGTAGTTCTGTTGTTGTTAGTGGTGTGTGTGTGTGTGTGTGTGTGTGTGTGTGTGTGAGAGAGAGAGAGAGAGAGAGAGAGAGAGACAGAGACAGAGACAGAGACAGAGAGAGGGGGCAGCAGTGTGTTAGGGGCAAGTGACTTGCCCAAGGCCCTAGAGAACTGTCTGCAGAGCTGAGTTGTGACCTTTCCAGGACAGCCAGACCTCTCTAACCCCACTGAGAGCCCCCGGTGGCTGGCTGACTGGCAACTGGGAATTCCCAAGCCTTCCATGAGGTGCACAAGCCAAGATCATTTCAGAGAGATGGATGCCGAGAAACAAGGGCCCATCCATGGCAATCCCCGAGTTGCCCACCGTGCCCTGCAGGAACCTGCCGTGACCTGACCCAGCCGTGACCTGACCCAGTGCCTTTCAGGACAGCCTTGCCTAAAATCATTTGTCTTGGCTCCGGGGTGCGTTTTGGCTTCCTCTCCTTCCCATCAGTTTGCCAGGAACAACAGCCTGTCAAGGTCGCTTCGGGTCTGGCCTGGAAAGCCCACGAGAGACATTCACCACAAAAGAAGGCCTTTCATGCTATCAGTGCCGCCTTTTTGATGCACAGGGCTGCCCACGGCAATCTGTGCTGGCTTAGTGACCAACACCCCCCTGCCCCACATCTGTCCCACGGTGGTCAATGGGCAGAGAAGGAGAGGAAGAGAGGCGCGTCTATCCCCGTGACCCCGCACGGCACCTGGTCCTGTACTCAGGGCTGTCTCTCTCTTCCTGTACTCTCCATGTCCAGCTCCCCGGGGCAGAGGAGGTCAAGATCTGTAATGATCGGACGGTATAAGATAGGGCCAAGGAGAGGAAGACTAGGTGACGTGGCTGGGCCCTCAAGCTCAAGGGGCTTCAGTCTTAGGCACATATTCATTCAGAAGCAGGTGACTTGTCTCCATCTGCTGAAGGTCGATGTAGCATCCGTTCAGCAAATACTTACTGACCACTTCCTATGGGACCGGCAGACACTGTGCCAGCCAATGAAGACATGCGAGTGCCTGAGGCAGATCCGACTTTAACCTTCCAGGGTTTGTGGCAGGAATGGGCTCCCTTCCTCATAAGCAATGCATTGACACAGTCTAAAATTTGTGTGTGGGTGCCTTGTTTGGTTTTATACACACACACATACATACACTGATATTAGTAATTTTGATGTAGCTCTGCTAGTACTACTATGGTATGTTGAGTACCACAGGAGCCCAGAGGAAAGAATCACTGCCTCTGCTTGGACAGAATCAAGGAAGGCTTCTAGAAGGAGGCGACCTGTTGGGCAGTAATGAGAAAGGCAACCTAAGCACAGAGTGTTGCATGGGAAAATGATGCCTGGAAGCATGAACACCCTGCCATGGTTAAATATTTGTGCCCTCCCCTGCCCCTCCCAAAATCATATGTTGAAGCCCTCCCCCCTCCCCCCCCATAAGATGGTATCCGAAGTGGGACTTCTGGGAGGCAATCGGGTTTGATGAGGTCATGATGGGACCAGTGCCCTTATAAGAAGAGGGGGACCCACTAGAGCCTCTTTTCTCGGCCATGTGAGGACATGGTGGGCCGGGAAGGGTGCTCTGAGCAGGGCCTGCCCGTGGTGGCACTGCGACCTTGGACTTTCAGCCTCCAAAACTGTGCAAAGTGACAGTCAGCTGTTTAAGCCCCCAGCGGTGGTATTTTGCCAGGGCAACCCCAGCTGATGAAAGGCACACCCTGACATATCTGCAAGCTGCAGGCACTTCAGCAAGGACGGGCTCCTCAGCTTCTAAGGAATCGAGTCTCCCAGCAGAAATCAGAGCACACCCTGCACCTGGTGATGGAGGACCCCCCTGCCACCCAACAGGGAAAACTGCTGCCATTAAAATATCAACACTGAGGACCAACCTGGTCAAAATCCCACTTGCTGTCCCACACCAGGCTACTCGTCAGGCTACATTCAAATGACCAGCCAATGGTTACAACGCCCACTTCCTCTGCCCTTAGTCTTAAACCAACTCCATGACTCCTAGAGGTAAAAGCAATCAAAACCACAGCGTCACATCCTACACTGGCCACTAGATGGAGCTACGTTTCGCACCAAAAAGACACCTGAGGTGAAGCTGATTTCCCCCAAGTGCTCTGTAAATAGAATCATTGACTTTCACAGCTGGTGGTGGCAAGTTACATAAGCCCAAGGTCCTGTGAGGGTAGGACTGCAGAATAGACCATTCACAAAATATTTATTAAACACCTATTTGTACTAGTTTCTGAGTTTAGAAAAATAATGGGCCCTGTCTACTTTCCAGGAGCGCCAACTTTGGAGAAGGAAAAACACACACACACGGAATGCACATTTCTCGAATAACCCCAGACTCTGCCGGGTGTTTTTCAAGTCCTAGCTCTGATGCCTGAAGGTTGAGAACTTGCTCCAGTTCCTTTGGCAGAGCCAGAACTGAACCCCAAATCTGTTTGCCTCTCACAGCCGTACTCTTCACTCCACACCATCCAGCCCCTCTCGACCAGGTCCCCACGCCAAGTGGAAGGCGGCACAGGTTGGGTGTAAACCGAAGTCACCAGAAACTCGCTAATTCTGACCGGGGAAGTCCAGGAGGGCATCACAGAGGTGGTGTTTATTTTAGGGTTAGTTAGATGGACTTGACGGGAAAGGAATTCCAGGGAGAAAGTGGCATGTCCTGGTGGCACCGAGCTTTGCAGGAGGCAGCCTTTTGTAACGAATGGCAGGTAGCCGGTGGGGAGTGTGGGTGTGTGAGGGGGACGCGGCCAGGGCTAAGGCAGAGAGGGCCACTGAGGGGAGGGTCATAAAGAGCCCCCCACACGCAGTCAAGCTGTTGAGATCTGTTCTCATAGGTGATGGGAAGCCAACAGATGCTCTCGGAAAAACTTCAGATGTTAAATTTAAATGGTCAATTTTTTCCGGGAAGGAATGTATATTCATCCTTTAGAAGATTATACAACTCAGTGCCTCCTTAAAAAGAAAAACAGTCATCTTTCCAAACATATGGATGCTTAGTCTGTCCACTTAATTTTATTCTGTACCACACGGTACTTGGAATTTTTAGAAGACAAGTTGATAGATTGACTTGACAGATCAGACTTAGTAAGAGATATCTTCATCTGTTATTTAAAAATTTCCCCCACTAACTCCAGCCAAAGCCCAATTTACCAATCTAATAAAAGGCAGTGGTGAGGTCAGGTGACAACTTGTAAAGTACTTAGACACGCCTGGCCCACACTCGGAGTCCATTTACACATACGCGCACATACACAGACCAAAGGCATTTGGCACCGGTACTAACATCGCCCCCACCCCTTGCTTCGGCAGCACTGAATGGTACTCACAGACCCACGTGCACGCTGACCCCCGAGACAATGTACTCCAGACCTCAAAAACCAGCTGCTCTACACCTCCTACACCCAGAGGAGGCACGGTGTCATTTGAAAACAAAGGTCATAGGTTTTCAGAAACTAGAATTTACTTCCATTCTGGGCTTTCTAAATGAACTTGCTGTAAACTTTTACAAGGACTTTCCTCAAAGAGCATCCTTATGGATTTATATATTACTCATACATCAAGGCTGTCCCAGTAAGCCAAACACACATCTGGATGAGAACTTTAATCATCTCATTGTGTCCCAGGGCCTGGATGTTTTGGTCGATAAGATCCCCAGACCCTGTCTGAGACTTTGTGTCTTTATCAGATACTTGCCATTCACCAGATACAACCTCAAAGAGAAGTGTAACTGGGGAAGGTTACGAACCACATTCATTCCAGTGCTTCAAGGCTTAGGGAAGTGGGGGGACGTGCCTGCTGTCACAGAGCTCACGAGTGGCAGAGCCGGGTTTAGGTTCCATCTGTCTGCTGTCTCAGGCTGTTTTCTTTCCACTGCACCAGCTGCCTCAGTGGTACGGACTTACTGAGCAGATTCCGAAGCAGAGACTGAATGACCAGCCCTTCAGTATCTACAACCCGGTCATGTTTATAACAGGGAAAAGAAATGAGTATGAAGGACATTAAATGACTTGCCCTGGACTCCACATGTGCAAGCAAACTGATAACTCAGCTTCCCAGCAAACACGGGCAGGCATTGCCACAGGATGAAGTCACGTTTAACCAGCGTTCTGGAACGTCACGAGTAGAAGGCACATTAAATGCCATCTGGGCTATCTCTCTTCCTGCTGGAGGTTGACTTCTGCATCAAAAGGCGCGAGAGAAGGAAAACCAGGCCAGAGTTCTCTAGTTCCAACAACCGGGTGGGTTGCCTACATGCCCGCACTTTTGCCTGCGCTTGCTCCGAGAGCGATCTCACTTGCGCAGAAACGTAAACTTCCCCAAGCAGGAGCTAAAGTGCAAACACTTGCGCTGTTCAGCAGGGTAAAGGCCCCGGCTGGGACGCCAAGGAGACCAGGACTCTTGCTGTGGCATCGCCACGAGGCTCAGTGTTGAGTGTTCCGATGTCTCCACCTTGTGGAAACCGTCAACACTGACCTTCATCTACTGAGGACTGAAAGAGATCCAGCAGTAAAGTAAACTCTATTACAGGATGCAGAAATCTCAAAACTACAGTGAGATTTGACAATGATAACCTTGAGGCCGTGCTGGATACCTGAAGTCGTCTAATTAGTAATAAAAAGATCAAATTACATGCAACTTCATTTTAGGAATGGGTGTGTTATTTTCACGTTTACAAAGAACCAGAAACCCAAAATGATGCTCTAAGTTAACTGGATCACTTAATTTATCAGCCCATTAACCTTCCCAGTCATTCTGGAGGGCAGAAATGTGTTATGTTGGAAGGATTTGGTGGCTCCTATCCTCCAGGCTTTCACTGAGGGATGGTTCTAAAAGTACAAGGTAGGAAGCCAAAGTACCTCTATGTCTAAACTTCTAATTAAGTCAAAGAACACTTCTAGTCAGATAGGCAAAAGTAAATCAATTTTGAAATAAACTCCAGCAGCTGTGCTATTTAATGCATCAGTAAGATATCAGGCAAGGCAGTGGGGCACAGCGGTTAAGGAACAGGGCTCTGCAGCCCTAGCTCTGGGCTCTGCCTCTTAACCACTGCAGGAACTTGGGCAAGTTATTTAACCTTCCTGAACCCCAGTTTACTCACTCATAAAATGGGGATTATGATACCACCTACCTCAAAGGACAGCTGTGAGTGCAGCACAAGGTTACACACACACACACACACACACACACACACACACACAGCACCTAGCATGGAGCGTGGTGTGCAGTGGGAGAAGTAGCTATTATTCAATTATGAAAGTACAGACTCACCTATGGGTTCTTGATTATTGTTCATGGAAATGAGTGACCTGAGATTTTATTTTTCCCTTTAACATTATTAATTTATTTTTAGACAGTGAAAGGAAGGAGAGAGACAGGGAGAGAAACGTTGACGTGTGAGAGAAACATCAATTGGCTACTTCTTGCACGACCTCAGCTGGGGACGTGGCCAGAAACCCAGGCATGTGCCATGACCGGGAATCAAACTGGTGACATTACAGTTCACAGGCTGGTGCTCACTACACTACACTGGCCAGGACGTGGCCTGAGTTTTATGCCTGATTTTTATTACCTCTAATATTGACTGCTAGAATGCTAGAGCAAGGAAAGATCTTGGGAAACTGCGAAAACCAAGTTAACAGATGAAGTCTCAGGCAAGTGCAATAAATAGATGCGCCTTCTGTTTACACAGCAACCTGGGGTGGAGCTAAAAACAAGAGCCTCAGCATGGCTTACAGGGCACGGCACCAAAGGGGGGCTGGGCTTGTTCCTTCATCCACGGATCCACGTGTTCATTCATTCAGTGATATTCATAAGCTCCTATGCCTACAATGCACTGGGGATTCGGTGGCGAACAAGCCAGACAAGGTCCTTGCTTCACGGAGCTTATTATTGCAAATAGGTGGAGACAGAGAGACCATAAAATATAAATGAATAATCAGGATCATTTCAAATAGTGGTAAGATTTCAAAGGAGAGTAACACAGGGTGATGGAGAGGACAGGGTATGGGGCAAGGCCACATAAACTACTTCAAGTTGAATGGTCAAGGTGGGCTCCGCCAAAGAGGTGCCAGCGGAGCAACCAGAAGGAACCAGCCATGCAACAACCTGGGGAATAAAATCCAGGCAGAGAAAGAGACGATGCAGAGGCCGCGAGGAAGGAGTAAGCTTGATGGGACCTCGGAACTGAAGGAACAGCTACCGCAGGGGAAGCAGGGGGTGGGGAGGCTGGGCAACCAGGAGACCTGACAGCCAGACCCTGTGGGACCAGGCAGGCCGTGTTAAAGGGTCAGGATTCCACCCTAAGTGCAAGGTTTGGCTTAAGGAACTGACACAACACGGTCTGCTGTCAAGCGTCACTCCGGCTGCAAGAAAAGCCTTGCCGGAACCGCCCAGGGAGTTACTGCCGACGCGCCGCACAGCCTTGGACTCTGACGTGGAGAGCAGAAAGTCAAGCGGACAGTTCGACCTGCTCCAGAGAACCTAAATAAAGCCCTGGCAAAAACCAAACCAGCCAACAGCCCAGGTGCCGAGCCTTCTCCGGCTCTGTGAAAGGAGGGAAACCCTCAGGACTCACCCGCTCGTGATGTCGTCCGTCCGGATGTTCTTGCTCAGGACATCCCCATCGCTCATGTAGCCGGGGGCGTCCATGCTGATGCCTTCCAAGTCCATCTCATCTCCTGCCTTGTCTGAGACGTCCACGTGGCAGACACTGCTGCCCCTGGAGGCCAGCTGCCTCCTCAGAGGCGCAGAGTACACGTAGCGGCCCGACTCAGTGTTGATGAACCGGCTGGCGTTGGCCCGAGGCGGGTACCCATTGCCCATAGAGGGGGCGTCCCCTGCTTGGAGGCGGGGGCTGGACTGGCCGAGTCTCCAGGAGAGAGGAGTGGGCCTGCCCGTCAAGCTGAGGATACTGCGTCCACTGATCTCCGTGGTGACGTTGGTGTCAAAGGTGGTTTCTAATGTGCTAAAAAACACAAAAGCCACCTTGGGTTAGACCCTAATGTACCTAGAGCCCTTTGCAGTTTATAGGTTCTTTAATTTTTTTAAATTATGAACTATTTCCCCTATACAAAATAGGATCAAATGACAGG
>PVIA01011240.1:0-45857 GCA_004024845.1 Tonatia bakeri
TTTACTGATGGGCATCTAGGTTGCTTCCAGCACTTAGCTATTGTAAATTGTGCTGCTATGAACATGGGGGTGCAAAGGTTCTTTTGGATTGGTGTTTTAGGATTCTTAGGATATAGTCCCAGCAGTGGAGTTGCTGGGTCGAAAGGTAGATCCATTTTTAATTTTCTGAGGAAGTTCCATACTGTTTTCCACAGTGGTTTTACCAGTCTGCAGTTCCACCAACAGTGCACTAGTGTCCCCTTTTCTCCACAACCTCTCCAACACTTGTTTGTTGTTTTGCTTATGTTGGCCATTCTGACTGGTGTGAAGTGGTACCACATTGTGGTTTTAATCTGCATCTCTCTGATAGCTAGTGATATTGAACATCGTTTCATGTGATTTTGGATCTTCTGTATATCCTCCTTGGAGAAGTGTGTGTTCAAGTCCTTTGCTCATTTTTTAATTGGGTTGCTTGTCTTCTTAGAGTATAATCGTGTAAGTTCTTTATATATTTTGGAGATTAAGCCTTTATCTGAGGTATCATTGGCAAATACGTTTTCCCATACAGTTGATTCTCTTTTTATTTTGATACTGTTTTCTTTAGCAGTGCAGAAACTTTTTATTTTGATGAGGTCTCATTTGTTTATTCTTTCCTTTATTTCTCATGTTCTTGTGTATTTCATAGGATTCCCCAGTGAAACCATCTGGACCTGAAAGTTTATTTTGTTTTGTTTTGTGTGTGTATATTTAGTGGGGAGCAATAGGTTCAATGACAAATTCAGTTATGGTAAGCTGTAGTTTTCAAGAAGTGTGTCCATTTCAGCAGAGCAGTCAAACCTGTTGGTATAAAGTTACAAATAGTACCTTCTCCCATTCCTTCTTCTTCTTCTTTTTCCTTTTCCTCTTCCTCTTCCTCCTTTTGTTTCTGTCCTTCTTCTCCTTCTCTTCCTCTTCTTCCCCCATCTCTCCTCTCCCCCCTCCTCCTCCTTCTTATCTCATTTTCCCTCTATTTTCTTTTGCCTAAAGAATGTACTAATATTAAGAAGGAAAACATCATAAAACTGAAATGTATTGGAGAGCAATACTTGGATTCATATCAGAGTTAAGAAATGACAAAGTCAGACAATTTAAATGTTTGATGTCAAAAACACTTACAGTTTATTACAATAGTTAAAATTTCTTTGTCATGAATAATATTTGTTTCTATGATTCTCTTTTTCCTATGTTTCTATGGCTAATCAACTCCAAATATGTATCCTCTTCAAAATGGCTAAAACTTATAGACAATAGAATCCATTCTGTATGTTTTGATAAAAACATGTATTTATGTAATGACAACAATCAAGATACGGAACAGTTTTATCACCCACCTGTCTCCCAGATTCCTTCTGACCCCTTTGTAATCAACTCCTGCCTCTGCCCCAGACCTTTTTAACTACTGATATGTTTTCTATCTCTATAATATTGCCTTTTTCAGAATTCTACACAAATGAAATTATTTAACATACTTTATTATTTGAAATAATGCATTTGAGAGTCATTGATGTTGTCACATACATCAGCAGTTTCTTTTTATTGCTGACTGGCATACTGTCCTATGGGTGGGCCACACTTGGCTTACCCTTTCACAAGTATGGGGGCGTTAGGGCTGTTTCCAGTTTTGCAGGTTATTAATGAAGTTGCTATAAACATCTACTTGCAGGTTTTTATATGAATATCAGTTTTTCTATCTTTTGGGTACTAAGAAGTGAAATTTTTGGGTCATATAACAAGTATGGGTTTAACTTCATTTTTTTTTTTTGAAGATTTTATTTATTTTTAGAGAGGGAAGGGAAGTGGGGAGAGAGAGAGAGAAACATCAATGTGCGGTTGCTGGGAGACATGGCCTGCAACCTAGGCATGTGCCCTGACTGGGAATCGAACCTGTGATGCCTGGTTCGCAGCCCGCGCTCAATCCACTGAGCTACACCAGCCAGGGTGGTTTAACTTCATTTTTAAAAAATATTTTATTTGTTTATTTTTAGAGAGAAGGAAGGGAGGGAGAAAGAGAGGGAGAGAAACATCAGTGTGTGTTTGCCTCTCCTATGCCTCCAACCAGGGACCTGGCCTGTAACCCAGGCATGCACCCTGATTGGGAATTGAATCAGTGACCCTTTGGTTCACAGGCTGGCACTCAGTCCACTGAGTCACACCAGTTAGGGCTATATGTTTAACTTATATGTTATAAGAAAGTGTCAAACTGTTTTCCAAATGGTAGCAGTAATATTTTGCAGTCTCATCAATCTCATACAAGTTCTGGTTGATATGGTCAGTTGTTTTTAATAATTTTAGCTATACTAATTGGTTTTTAAGTGTTGAACAAGCCTTGCATTTGTGAGGTAAATATCACTTTATTATGATGTTTATCTTTGTAATATATAGATTTAATAACTTTTGTAAGTTTCTTTTTCTTATAATTATTTTGTCTAGAATTGATACCAAGATGGTCCTGAAATCATACCAAGTTGGGAAATGTTCACTTTTGCTTTTTGGAAGAGTTAGTGTAGAACTGGTATTATTATTTTTTTCCGAATATATGGTAGATTTACAGAAGGGAGTGGAATTTTCTTTATACAATGATTTTAACTGTGAGTTCAGTTTCGTAATGTATTTAGAGCTATTTAGGTTATCCATTGCATTTCATATCTAACTGCTGGGCACAAAGACTTTTATAATATCCCATTATTATTTCTTAAGGTCTGAAGGTGAATAGTGATATACTTTCTTACATTTTCTCTTTTTCTTCTTAAATCTGTCAAGAGGAATATCAAATTTCTTCAACTTTTAAAAAAGTGAGATTTTCTTCTTATTTATTTAATTGCCTTTCTGTTTTCAATTTCATTGATTTCTACTTTAATCTGTATTGTTTCCTTTTCTTTGCTTGGGGTTTAATTTGCTCTATTTCAGATTGTTAATGTGGAAGTTTAAATTATTCAATAATAAATTTGAAATTTGGTAAGTTTTTAGTTATATTCCACACATTTTGTATGCTGTTTTCATTTTCTTTCTTTTTTTTTTTTAAAGGAGTCCTTGCCTTCACCCTGCGGCAGCTCTTTGAGACACTTGCTCAGAACTTTCTTTTTTTTAAAGATTTTATTTATTTATTTTTAGAGAGGGAAGGGAGGGAGAAAGAGAGAGAGAGAGACATCAATGTGCGGTTGCTGGGAGCTGTGGCCTGCAACCCAGGCATGTGCCCTGACTGGGAATCGAACCTGTGATGCTTTGGTTCGTAGCCTGCGCTCAATCCACTGAGCTATGCCAGCCAGGGCTGCTGTTTTCATTTTCTTTCAATAAAAAATGTTTTCTAATTTTTCTTGTGAATTCTTGTGTAAGCCCAGACTTATTTAAAATTCTTTAGTTTCCTATTATTTGGGGTTTTTCCCTAATATGTATCTGTTAGTGGTTTCTATTTTAATTCTGTTATGGCTGGGAAGACATACTATGTCTGATTTTAATTCTTTTAAATGTGTTATGGTTATGTTCTGACCCAGAATATTGTCTATCTTTGTTATTGCTTCACATGCACTTGGAAAAAAAGGCATAGTCTGCAGCTGTTAGGTGGTGGGTTACATAAATATCAATTAGATGAAGCTGATGGCTAATGGGGTTCAAATCCTCTATTATCCTTACTGATTTTCTGTCTACCTGTTTATTGATTGCTGAGAGGAGAATGTCGAAATCCCCAACTATAATTGGAGATTGGGCTACTTCTTCTTTTAGTATTGTAGGCTTCAGATTCAATATTTGAAAGCTCTGAGGTTCATAGTTGGGTCATTATTTATTTAATATGTATTTATCTAATGTAATGATTTGTCTTTTAATTGTTCTGCTTAATTTATATTTGACAAAATTTTAACATGGTTAGATTTAGGCCTATCATTTTATTTTTTCTTTCTTACTCTTAATTCTTGCTTCCCTTCTTGCCTTTTTTGAATGTTTGAATAGATTTAATATTCCATTTTAATTTATCTATTGACATTCTGGCTCTTCCATGTCTGTGTTTTTAGAGATGAAATATACATGCCTGGGTTTTCAGTGTCTAGGGTTTATGTCTTACCGCTTCAGGTTCTCACTGAAATGTGGACACGTTGCAACCTTGTGAGTGCACTTGGCACTCCACAGTGGCGTTTAGTCGCAGGTCTCAGACGGACTCTGAGACCCCTAGACTCTGAGTCCTGTTATAATCTTCTGGGAAATGTGGGTGCTTTTATTTTATCAGACAATTAACCTGGTTAGATTCAAACTGAAAGATCTGTCTTGCCTTCCCTAGGAGGCAGTTCGAATTCGAGTCCCAGTCCCTAAGCTTTGCCATGCTGGCTTGTGTCTGGCCTACTCATGTGTAGCTCAGCAGTGGGCCTGAGAACTCGAGCGGGTTTGTACACAGAATTAGATGCCCCCTCTGGCTTCCTTTACTCTGGGATCCTCCACTCATTTCGTAGCTATCGAGGTCTCTTTCCCCAGTTTCTCTGGCCTGAAATACAGGGTTTTTAATTCAAGGGCTAGCTACCCCTGCTGCTGCCACTGCCTCACAGCTCTGGGCTAAGACCTCACTCTTTAGGTATAGCTGTTCAAAAACAAACAAACAAAAAAACAAAACAACAACAACAACAACAACAAAACCCCAAAAGAGAAACTCATCCTGTGCAGTCACGTCTCTAAGTTTTGACATCCATCCTCAACCTGTCTGCTTTTGTGTATTCTTCATCATCCTTGGGTAGCTTTTTCTGTTTTGTCCAGAACTTCTAGTTGTAATCAGTAGAAGAGATGAGATGTAATGGGCTCAGGCCTCTGTGCTGGAACTGGTAATTCTCAAGAATCCAGTTTTTATATCTGTCAAACAAGTGATACTTTCAGCAAAAATAAAACAAACAAACAAAAAAACACTTCCTTTTACAGCTTTAAAAACGGAATTTCTGAGAACTGAAAGATTGGAGAAGCTGGCTAGCTAGTTAGTAAAGGCATATAATGGAAAAACCAAGTCTTTTATAATTAGATAGATCTGTGTAAGAAATACAGCCCCACCATCATTAGAGTATAATTAATGACCTTGAGTGGCAGTCTCCCCGTAGCCAATGAAACAAATAAGGCATTCCAGCTGCCAGCCTCCCCATCCCCTCACCACCGCCACTTGGAAATGCTGTTGACAGCTGAGAGCAGGAGCTGACTACTGACTTCTCATGTGCTGCAGAGTGATTTGCACGTCACCCCACAGAGACAGGAGAGCTTGCTTTCGGGCCAGTGAGGCTTGTCCATCATTACACAGCTCCCTTGTTTGGATTCCACACTCAGGAAGAAAACTTTGGGTTGTTAGTTGGCTCTGGGAGTAGCTTGTCTGTACAGAGAGGACGCTCCTGTCATACCGATGTGAGCTTCCAGGCCGGCTGGCAAGTTGTAGTTCTCATTGCATTTCCTCAAATTGGCATTCTGGCTTTCTCTGGTTGTCTTGTAAGATTGGTCAGTTGGATTAAGTTTCCTAGCGTTTGAGCAACAGGGGTTATGACAAGATCAAAATTTATGAGTTGCTGAGCCAAGTAAAAGATCAACCTTGGAATATAATGACTGAGTTTTGATGGTTTAACTGTTTGGTTGGCTAACAGACTTATTGTTTGGGTGCAGGTATTTCCTGGAGCAAGTAGCTCAGTTATGTTCCTTTGGTCACAGTATTGCTTGTTATAGGGTTAGGGAAGTATGGCCACTCAATAACAGGATTGTGTGCATAATAGTTTCCGTTATCACTTCTCTTACTATTCACTAGGCCTTTACTTTTAATATAGGAAGTATACGCAGCTGAAGAAAAAGTCCCCACAGAAAACGGGAGTGTGCTCCATGAGAACAGCACTTTGGGATTGTACTGTCCTATGATGATTCGCCTCTGATGGCGTTTCCCCTCCGTGAATTCACTTACATTTATTCTTGGGGTTTCTCATGAAAGAATGACAACAGAAATCTCTGCAAACACTACAAAATCTCTTAGTTCAGTTACTACTATGTTCTGCTACTGAAATGTCGAGCCCACACCAATTTCTGGACTCAAGCACAGAAAGTAGTAATCTCTCAACCAGATCAAATTACACTAGGCACATCAACAACTGTGAGTGAGACTTTGCTCTTCTTCTGATGCCACCACAGAAACTGCTGAGGGACTTCATTTTATCATTTTGATATCACTCCCTGGAAGAAGTATTCTGGTCTACCAAATCCCAGGAGCTATTATTTTATTTTAGGAGTTTCTTATCTTCCTCTAGGGTTTAAAAAACACTTAGACACCTGATCCTGCAGCAAACATTAAACACGAAGAATGTAAGGAGGGTAAGATTCCCGTGGGATTGTCAAAGGAGTTATTGACACATTCTGAAATATTTCAAGTCTGAAGTCTAGAAAAGAAGCAAAGGTTTTTATTCATTATTATTTTTTGCATTGGATTTATTTGCAAGTAAGGTGCAAATGAGAGGATTTTGGTAATCATCTACCCTGGAGGAAAATGTATTTTCAGAAACAGGCCCTAAAGAAGACTATGTTTCTAACCATCTCTTACCAACCAAGAGAGATCTTTCAAGGTTGATGAGAGATGAACAGAGTGGCTGATAGATTGATCTACTTGCCATAGAAAGTATTGTGTGTGTGTGTGTGTGTGGTAGATACATTGTGTTTGCTAGTGGAAAATAGGTGCAGAAGAGAAAACAGAAAATTTTACTACATTTCCCGTTATCAGGGCCCTGGGAGACAGATGACAGTGGTTGGATTTGTTTCTGTTTTGCTAATAGGCTATAGCTAACTTCTAACTGCTTAGATTTCAGTAATTGTGATTGGGCATTATTCTGTCAATTACAAAACTTACAATAAAGAAATTCAGTGAACTGATAGTATTTGGTTCTGTGTCTGGGCTTAATTAGATCTATTAAACACTGAGGGTTTTGTCAAGCTCTTGAATTAGCATCTACCTGATCATTAGTAAAACAACATTAGCTTGGGATTGGAAAGAGAGTTAAATCCAGGCTCCAATACTCACTACCTGTTTTACTCTGCCTGAATTTGAAATTGGATAACATAAAAGTAGGTAATTCATAAGACTGTTTAGAGAATCAAATGAAAGATTACATGTAAGTGCATCACATGTGACCTAGGATGAGGGTTTTTTCTGGTTTCCTTTTAAAATAAAATGAGATCAAGGAAAGGTATAATTCTTTGGTCAGAGAGACAGCGTCTTCTCTCTCAGAATTTCAGCTCACACAGCTGCTAGTCAGTCAAAGTGCAGTTGCTCATCTCAGATAGGCTGATGGCGTGGGGTCTGATAGAATCAACAATAAAAGATCAAAGTCCCAGGTTTTTTATGAATGACAGAATCTCGAGCCAGACTCTTCCTGAGGCTCACTGTACTCATCAGTTAAGAATTTGGTTTTGCTTCCAGACATTTACTTTTATGAAAATGTTTTGTGGGCTTCCATATAGGAAACATGAGGTAAGGCTATGGAAGACAAGGTATATCACTTCTGGCATTCCCACTGACTTTGGAACCCAGCCCGAAACCCAGGAGTTTGGATATAACCCAAAGTATTCTCTCTGCCACCACAGCACTGCATTCCTACTTCTGACTGAGGGGTATGCTTATTCTCTTCTTCAGGCCCAGATTTGAGACTCCCTATTCATCTCATACTCCTTACGCACACAGTGCTTTACCGGCTGTGTCCACCCCCTGCTATTTGTTTTCCCTGTTACTACTGACTCCAGCCCTTCCGTACCAGAAATTCTCAGGCTGCCGGATCATTTGTATTGACTGCAGTGGCTGCTTTGTCTGTTGAATAGTAAACTGTGTTGTGGTTCAAAGAGTTGTTTCCTTCATTAGTTGTTGGTCAGTTGGCTTTTTTGTTTGTTTGTTTGTTTGTTTTTGCTTCTACCACCTTTTCTCTGAACATTATGCATTTTTCAGTGGCTGGACACCTAATGAGGCGGAGTCAGGAGATCTCTCCAAGCGATTTGACTTCCCACCCTGCGACAAGCCTGACTTGGATTTTCAATTAAAAGAAAGTTGAAGAGAGAAGAAAGCAAGCAAGTAATTAAACAGCAACAGTGTCTTGGCAGAAGTCATTAAATGAATTATTTAATGAAGCAGTTTGGAGCAGAGAGACCAGGCTCCCTCTGGCTCCTGCCTCCTGTAAAAGCCAGAAGGCTGCCTGGTCCCCTTTTTCATGTTCTAAGGGGCTTGGGGAAAATGCAGAATTGTGTGCAATAACTGTTTCTGACAACGAGGGGAAAGCTCTGACATTAAGAGGATTGCTGGGAATGGCTTAGTTTGGGGGACGCCCAGCACCCCCAGTGAATGTGCACAAAAACGATTCTCTCTGTTTAGAAAGCGGCCTGATGTGCCATCAGAGTTCCAAGGGCCAGTGAATCCCGGGGCTAGGCAGGTTGGAATGACTGAGGAGGGACTCTATAATTTCATTTTTTCATGTTAATCTTCCTCTTTTTAGCAGCTAATCCAAAACACATTATTATGCCCTTCTGGCCATCTGGTGGCTAGATTTAACATCTGAGCCACCAGCTTAATTTGCAGACTCTGGGCCCAACACTGTGAACAGAGGAGAATTATGAAGAGACAGGGGGCGGGGAGTCAGGGCACATGTTGCTGAGCCTGAGCTCGTATGTCATTGGGCACCAAGGATGCAGTATCTCAGCCACTCCGTCAGGGGGGCCCTGTGTGTGGCCACTTGTGCTCTATGTCAAGTATTGATGTCGGAGAAAAGGTTCTTCCTCCCACTCTGTCCATCTGGGCTTTCCTGTACTGACTTGCTCCTGGGGCGGAAGTGAGTGGGATGCTGATGTGTGTCTCCACTTGCAGGGTTTGTCACCGATGATACCTATTTGTGTACATGGCTTTGAGGTGTGTGTGTGCGTGAGTGCTTGCACACATGTGTGCACATGCACAGTGGGATCCCCAGAGGAAACAAAAAGGCATGGGAGAGTGTGCCCTAAGTGGCTAAGTGTGACCCCAACTTGCCAAAAGGAGGTCCTGATGTACTAATATGGGTGTATCCTGAGTCTATAGCAGGTGCCCAATGAGTATTTATTACCCTGAAGGGGATGCTACTAAGTTCAGTTATCACCAGTGTGGGTGATGTTAAAGGCTTCCATGTGGGTCTGGAAACAAGAGAGCATATCTGGAGAAAGGAGACACATTTAAAAGGGAGAGTGTTTGTAGGAGAAAGACCAGTGTCTTCCCTGGGAGAAGGTGGAAGTAACGGGAAAATCAGGTGATCATGTCCTAGTAAAAACTGTCAGACACAAGTCTAAAACTAGAAGTGTGCTCATATGTTACATTAAGGTGTGTGTGTGTGTTGAGATATACTTACTATTCTGGAAGTTAAGTGAATGTTCCTTGTGGGTCGTTAAACTCTTGGCAAACAGGAATTAAATCTGGACAATTTATTCCATAACGTTTATTATTTTTTTAGTGGCAGACTATACCGCATTGTATACAGAAGATCAATGTTGTCGAGTCCATGAATCAAAGTCTTCGGGTAAGACTGCAAGAGATGAGCAGATAACACAAGACGATACTGATGAGTTTTGAAATCCAGGACTGTGGGGATGGTACTGGCTACAAGTTAAGAGAGTAGTCAAGAGCAGTTTAAGTGAGGATGATATCCAAATTCTTTGGCTTCTCTCAGGTTCCTGAACAATCACCTTCTCCTTGTTCAAAGACAGAGTGGTGAACAGGCCTGAGGCTGCTCTTGCAATTCTGAGCTTCCCTAGGACTCTGCAGAGTTCACCCTCATTTATTTTCTCTTAGCTTCCCTTCTGCAACCCAGAATCATTATGTACCTTGAGCACATACAGTACTCTTGACCTTGCAAAATTTGAGTTACAAATAACCTTTTAAAGTGGAATAACTATATAATCTGGGAAATGTTTATGTGGTTCTCAGTCAAATGGGGAACATTAGCCATAATATACATAACTGATACTGTGGTAAAGATATAAGGAATGAGAAATTTTCAGTACATCCAAAAGTTTCCCAGGACATTGGGATGATTGCATAAAATGGGAAATGCCTATGTAGCCTATTTAGTTCTCAGGCAAATGTTGAACATCAGCAATGATACACATGCTTTTAATGTGATTGTATGAGAAGATAAAATTACTATACATTGGCAAACTAGAGTTCTTTATTTGGGAAATTAATTAAATTCTGACCAATATTCTCATCAAATTCCTGGAAGTTATTTTTGTCCCTGGCCTCTAATAAGGACAGACCACGATCAATTACATAGCTGTGCCAGAATTAGCCCATCGCTCACCTTTTTACTAACTCTTGCACCACATGTCTTCGTTTTTGAGATGTCATTTCCAATGATGACAGTGGAAACTGATGTATTGTTTTTCTCAAGAGGATACTAATTTAAAAGAAAACATGCAAATTCTTGGCAATCTTTTGTAGCCTTGGGCCTCTAAAATAGCCTATCAGGAGAGAATAAAGCAGAAACTTGAAAATGTGTCATGTTTTCATGTCCCATGTGTTTAAGAATGATGCAAAAATACATATTTTTTTTGAAATGAGAGCTGTATAACAAGAAAGTAGCCATAAATGAGATTTGCTATTATTTTGCTGTTTTTACAATTTGGTAACATGAGTTTCTCCCAGTCCCCCAAAGTGCTACAGATGTTTGGATGAGATGTGGAATTCTTCGAGGTTATCTTCATCTTTTCTGACACACTTCCTAGAATTTTTCTAAGTACAGGTATAGAACATTAAATGTGGGGGGTGGGAGAGAAGGTTCCACTGTGGACTAATTTCACTAAGAGGACGTTCTCAATCTTTGTCCTGACTCTTGACAAAACTGGGTACCTCATGTGACACTGCAGATTAGGCCACAATGTTCAGTCCTCAATTTTAGTGGCAAAAACAGAGCCATTTAACATATTTATGCCTCATTTTCTTGATGGTAAAGCAGCAATGAATTTCTTCTCTATTATAAGAAGGAATTCATGCTGATTTAAAGAGATAATTGGGAAATAAATGATAATTTTGAAGCACATAATACATGATTAATGAGAATATAAGAATGGCTAAATTAAAAAATATTTTCAACACCATTACACATTTCTCATTTGCTTCAATGAGGCTGAAGTCTAGTAGAGAAAAATTCTAGGAGGATAGTGCCAAACTGAGAATCAACAAAAATTCCCCAATGAAAGACTCAAGAAGCCAATAATTTGTAGGCAAATGAACCACAATGAACTATAACAATCTGAACCACCAAGGGCAAATAAAAAAGAATGAAAAGACAAGCTTTCTAAAATTCAGAAATGACAGAAAACCAAATCCAAGTTATGCTTAATTATAGCTATATGATTAAAATGGTTTACTGCCTCAGTTAACTTCAGTAACTCAGTGACAATATGTTGAGATTCAGTTTTTCAAAGGGTTTTACATTTTATTTTGACACCTTTAAATTTAGTTAAACCAAAATTTGTACTGAACACTATTTATATTTCAAAATGCTCAAGATGGGCAATCAAATATTATGTATAGATTTTAGTTACATTATCAGTATTGTCAATTTTACTCAAGGAAAGATGCTAGTATTCTTATCACAGTGTCCACATTTAGGAACTATTTTTTTTATTTTGATCAACACCAGAGGCACTGTTAACTAATATATAAGTTTTCATTGGTGAAATTGGTGGTATTCATAATAACTGGATTAGATTGGTTAAGACATTTAATAGAGTCTCTATATTGTGTGAATAGGGCATTAAAATGTAGAGAAACATGGTCTTCGTCTTTCTATACGTTTTTTCCTCACTGCTACCCCCTTCTTTCTTCTATTTCTCTTTCCTCTTTCTGTCTTCTTTATCTCCTCTCCTCCCTTCTCCTCTCCCTTTTCTCTTTTTCTTTCTCTTTCTCAATTTCACCAAATTTCCAGTCAGTTTAAGAATGTGTTAAGATACAAGTCTATAAAAAATTTAAAACAAGTTTTTGGAGTATATTTTTCTAAGTCGGTAATTTGTACTTTTCCCAGTTTTAACTGTTATAACTGACAAAAAATATATATACACTTAAGTTGTATCATGCAATATTTTGATATTTGCGTACACAATGAAATGATTACCACCATCTAATTAGTATATCCATCACCACACATAGTTACAATATTGTTTAATGTGGTGAAAACACTCAAGATCTACTCTTAACAAGTTTTAAATGTATAAGACAGTATTATCAACTATAGTCACTAGGCTATACATTAGATCCCCAGGACTTCTTCATCCTGCCTGACTAAACTTTGCATCTTTGGCCAACCTCCCCCCATTTCCTCTGCCCCCAGCCCCCACTAATGCTGAATTATGAAAACAATAGAAAATCTCAGTGAAGTAAGAAGATTTAATCAGTAATCAAAGATCTCCCAGCAAAAAAAAAAAAAAGTCCAAGACCAGATGGCTTTCCTGGTGAATTCTACCAAATATTTAAAGAAGAATTAATGCCAATCCTTCTCAAACTCCTACAAAAAAACTGAAGAGGAGGTAACACTTCCAAATACATTTTATGAGGCCAGCATGGCCCTGACTCCAAGGCCAGACAAGAATACTACAGAAAAAGAAAACTCCAGGCTAATATGCTTTATGAATATAAATCTAAGTCTTTAAATTGGCTTGTGTACATGCATTCATCAATTTTCCCTAATATGATACTTGTCATCAGAGAAAAACAATTTTAAGTTCTTTGTTAATATTCAATATGAGTGTGAATGTCAGGGCTTTGAAGATAAATAGACCTGCATTTAAGTCTAAACTCTGTCTCTTACTAATTTTGTAGTGTTTGGAGCTGATATCTAAGTTTCAATTTCTGTAAATGGGGATGATAGTGTTTCCCCTACAGGGCTTTTGGGCTGACAAACTGAGATAGCTCGAATATGCTCTGTAGCTTGGTGCTGTGTCCTGTGTAGAATTTAATAAATATTCGCTCATTACAGCCCTTGCAACATTGCTTCCTTTGAGAATATGAATTAGAGGTTTATAATGCTTTCTCTTCAGCTTTCTTGAAGGATAACTGAAGCATAATAAGTTGCACATGTTTAAAGCGTGAGACCTGATGAGCTTTAACATATGCATACACTTGAAAACCACCTGCTTTTATAAGCCACAACCTTTCCATCTGCGATGCTTTCTACAAATTGTGGTTAGCTAAATATTTCTACCCCATCTTTTCTCCTGTCTACTTAAATGGTATCCAATATATATAGAATCAGATCTAAACCTTGGAACCCAGGCCTTTCTTTGCTCTGCCACTCATCCCTTATATGCTTCTGCAGACTTATCTCCTTTGGGCCCTTGGTTATAGCAACGGGTCTGTCCCTCACTCTTCAGTCATGCCTTGTACCAGGGTTATAGTCTCTCTAGAAGAGTACCCTGCCAGCCTGCCCCATGGGAGGAGGTATATACCTCATACGTTAAAATTTTACCCTTCCTTTAGAGATCAGCAGAAATTGCACATTATTTATGAAGGAGCCTCATTAATTTCAAATTTGCTTCCTTTTATTTCCTTGACTGCTTTGTACCATTGCCATTGTGTTTACTTTATGAATGAGAGGATGCAAGAAAGTTTCCCAGCTCAGTGCCTCATACAGAGGAGGGATTCAGTCAATGGTGTTTTGGCAAAATTACTACTGGATAACTTGGCTCCTTACATTTACTCATTTACTCAGTAAATACTTATTAGCATTTCAACAGGCATATACTGTGTAAATCTGGGAGGAACAGGGACAAGTGTAAAAGAAACTGTCATCCCATAATCCCGTGGGAAAGATAAGTGAGCAAAGGGACAATCGCAGCTCAGTGTGATTTGTGTAATAAAGATGAGAATGGCTCATGAGGGGAATGCCTCAGGCTTAGCTCCCGCTGTTCACTGCCATGCTGGAAGGTACTCCCAGGATTGTCAAGCCTTCTGATTTTTTTAAATGAAAACTAGAAATCAATAATTTTGCACATGCCACTCATTTTGCAATGTGGCACCAAGTTTCTTAAACCTGATTTTGGCCAAACTAAGTGATTTTGACAGGTGGGTCCAGGCTACCAAACATCAGCTTACAAATCCTCTTTAACTGCCTTATGCAGTGCAATGCCTTACTCACGTGTGAGATGGAAGGGGCCTACTGTGCAGAAGAAAACACACCAGCTCTGGGAAGGATGCTATGCTGTGTATGACATAGTCTGGGCCACTACCTTCCAGGCTTGCCCTCTTTCTCTTTGGCTGCCCTTATCCCCTCGTGTCACAGCATCTCCTCTCAGGGTTCCCTTGTGAGTTTTCCACAGTCCACACCATGCCCCACATGTGCCCCCGGCTGAGGTCAATTGTTAGATGCCAATTAGCATAGTGTTTGCCATGTTCTTTACTCTCATAGTAAAGAGACTTCTATAACATGTCTATTGAAGTGGAGAAACAAAAGATACATCAAGATCAACCCTATTTTTTAATGGTAAAGACCATGTTATTCTGTGCAAGTGGAAAATATTCTTAACTATTTAATATGCAACATGGGTCATGTATTTATGGCTTCTTCCCCGGTCCCTTACATGAATCATTGCTCAGTTGAAGATAACAGAAACTACTCTAGCATTTTAAGAAAGAAGCAATTTAATACAGAAAACGTGGTGTTGATGAGATCCTTGTTGATTTGAAAGACCAGAGCTCCAGAATTGCCTCCCTGCCTACAGCCCTGAGCTGAGTCCATAGGGGACCAGCTGTACCCCTGCTACACTCTGGAAGCACCTGCTGCAACAGCATCACAAAGTCCTTGCCAGGGTCCAGGAATCAGGATGGCCTTGCCAGTCTGCTGCAACTCCACCTTGTCCTAGCTGAAACCCAGAGGTAGGGTGGCCTGCTACCTGTTCAGAGCCAAGCCATACCTCTTAGATCCACAATAGACACCTTGTGTACTACTGTGCCCTGTCCACTGAAGGCACTTTTTCTCCTTTTTAAGTTTATTTATTTTTAGACAGGGGAAGGGAGGAAGAAAGAGAGGGAGAGAAACATTGATGTGTGAGAGAAACATCTATCGGTTACTGACTCTCATACACACCCTAACCAGGGATTGAACCCACAACCCAGGCATGTGCCCTAACTGGGAATCCAGCCAGAGGCCTTTCACTTTGCAGAACAATGCCCATCCAACTGAGCCACACCGGTCAGGGCCACTGAAGGCATTTCTGATTTCAGATTCATGAAATTCATGGGGCACTTTGGTAAAACTCAAATAATATTTGAAAAGAAATTTAATACAAGAAATTTCAAGAAATTCTGAGAAATAGATTCTAAAAAATGCAATTTCATGATTTATTATAGACTTTAAAATATTTTTATTATTTAAATTTAAGTCTATTTTAAAATAAAATTTAATATATAGTATTTTTTACATAAAAATGAATACATGGCTATGTATTTTAGAAAAAAATGTTGAGTGCATCCACCTTCCATATTAGTCACTTCAACTCCCATATACTCCATTGCCTCCATATGTAAACTTCATACAGCAGAAAAAAAATTGCTTATTGTGGCTAAAAAACCCCACATTCACAAATGTCAGAAATAGTGCTGATTTGCCCCAGCAAAGTTACTGTCCTTGGAACAGCAGTGGTAACTGGAGTCACTGTTTAATTAAGCTATATATAATTTTCTCATTAAAAATTTTTTTTATTGTTGTTCAAGTACAGTTGTCGCCATTTCCTCCCCACAGCTTCCCCCCAGCCCAGCCATCCCCACTCCCCACCCTGATCCTACCCCCTTTGGTTCTGTCCATGTGTCCTTTGTACATGTTCCTGAAAACCCTTCCCCCTTTCCCCGTGTTATCCCCTCCCCCTCCCCTCTGGTTACTGTCGGTTTGATCTCATCTATAAGTGGAACCTAATCAACAAAACAATCAAGGAAACTATACATCATTTTCATAGACTCAGTTTTAAAAAAATTTAAATAAACTTTTTGCTTCAGCATAGTTTTGAATTTGCAGAAAAACTGCACAAATAATATCTATAGAGCGCTCCCGTTTCCCCAACACACATCTCCCTTCATTAACTTATCATGGTAATTTGTCACAATCAGTGATAATGTTATTATTAACTAACAGCCACACTTTCTTCCTATTTTCTTAGTTTTTACTTAATGCTCTCTCTGCTCCAGCACCCCCTCCCGGGTGTCACACGACATTCAGTCATCATGCTCCTTAGGCTCCTCTTTGCTGTGACAATTTGTTGGACTTTCATCTTTGGTGACCTCGACAGTTCTGAGGAGTGTTGGTCAGGTATTTTTAGAATTGCTCAGTTTGGGTTTGTCTGAGATGTTTTCTCATGGTTAGGCCGGGGTTATGGGGTTTGGGGAGGAAGACCACAGAAGTAAAGTGCCATTCCTGCCCCACACAGGGTATCAAGGGTCTGTGCCCTCCACAAACTTACCACTGTCGGTGACTGCCTGGCTGAGGCAGTGCATCTGACTATTGTGCAGTTCGAACAGATGTATGAAATGGGGGTTATGGGGATTAGTACTCCTGAATTTTTCACACTTTTTTGTGATGGGCCCTGATCTTTGAGATCCTCCTGCATGTAGTATTGCTCTTGGTTTTCAATTTTGGCAGAAAGGAGCTTGACACTTCCTGTATAGAGCCCCCAGTTTCCTGGTCAGAAAACCATTGTGGAGGTCTGCCAATTTCTGAGCACATCGGTTTAACCATGTACTAAAAAAGTGAGAAATAATCACAGGGTGGATTTATGGACCAACTGGTTCCACTGTGAAATGTGCTCAGGTCAAAACTCCACCTAGGACACAATCCCCATAACCTCCCATTCCTATCTGTGGGCCAGAGTGTGGTGCTCTGCTGTAGGTCCTCAGAAGTTAACATTAGCTCAGAGGCAACGTGTAATAATCCCCTTTAGTCTGGGTATTGATGGGAATATCCCCTTCTTCAATGTAGAACCATTGAAATGGAAGTATTCCTTTTGGGAATGTTTAGTATTCTATATCACTTTTCTCTGTCTCCCTGGAGAGTTGACTAGACCAATCCACTGTCCCAACCCACACTCTGTACAGCTCCTGAACATCTGCCAATCCTACCTTCTTACCAAAAAAGAACAGATTTACTTCTCAAAGTCATAGCTCATACCACGGCTTAGTTTTTCCTCTACACTCCATGTGGAAGTCACCAGAAGGTTGGTGAGATTGTATTTATTTGTAAGGAATTCTTTCTTTCAAGGGAAAATTATTATTCTTAATTATAATTAGTTCCATAACTAGGTGGGTAGTCTAGGGGTCATGATTTACATTTATGGTAGAAAAAACTAAACATGTAAAAAGAAGAAAATTAAACCACTAATATTTCTGCCCCTAGAGAAAAGCACTTTGGAATATTCATTTTTATTCTAAGCACTGGTTAAAACATTTTCAATATTGTTCACATGCAGATTATTTTTTTCCCTTTCATTTACACTGTATCATGTTACTTCAGTGATAGGACATACACATTAAGACCCTGGGCTGGGCTTATATCCTAGATACAATTTACTCACTATGTAGTCTTGGGTTTAGCCTTCCTGAGTTTTAGTTTTCTTATCTGTAAAGTAGGGAAAATGAAAGTACCCATTGTAAAAAGTGATAAGCATTAAATTAGAGATCTTATGTAAAGCATATAGTTGAGTTAGTACTTAGTATATAATATGTACTAGATAAATGTTAGCTGTTGTCATCATTTCATGTCAATGAATACTTAGATTTGTTAATGATAGTATTTATTGGTAGTATATACCTTAATTTATTTAACCAATAAAATATATATTATAATATATTATCTATTTTTTGCCGTTTGAACATAAATTAGGTAAAAAGCACTCAGAATAGCACTTGGGAAATCATAGGTGCATGATACATATTATGTACAAATAAATATGTAATTATTAAATTATGAAAATGAACGCTTAATGAACAAATATTTGTGGGTCCTTTCAATAGTTTGTTATGATGAATTTCCAGAAGTAGGACACATATTTACTTTCAGGTTTATTTATATGAATTGCATGATTGACACAGAAAGATTTTTCCAATTTCCGTTCCCTCTCGCTGACTAGGAGCCTATTTCCCTGCCCAGAAGATAACGTTTCCTTATTCTCTGTCACAGAAGCATAAGTGATAGCTAAAATAACCATGACACGCTTGCAACGTGAATGATTTAAGGACCTTCTTTTTGGTCTCATTAAATTGTTTTGGAATAAAACTGTCTGGAATAGCTGGTAGAATCTTTATCAGTTGGGGTTTTCTAGAGTTTTGTGGGAGGGACTCAGGGAAAATCAGTAGTGTTTCCAGGTGTACACCTTCTCCAGGGCCACGGGGCATGGCTGAGTGAAACTGGGACTCTTGTGGGTGTTAATAACATAAAGTCAAACTTGTAAAAGCAGGCAACTAGAGCTGTGGCATCTGAGGGAGGTATATTCACCTAGCTGGAAGTAAAATGACTATGAACTTAGTCTTTGGGGGTTATATTGAAAAATTCACTAGTATCTGAGTTCATGAAAACTGTGGCTTTCACCTATTTTAACCAACTGGGAATATGAATAATATTATCTCACTGATGTCCTAAATGCTGGCATTTTGTCAGCGTTATTGTAATTATGGTGGTGGGGTGTGGTGGGGGTAGTTCATCTGAACAGCTACAAGGCAGTTTATTGACTCGTATTATCTCAATTCCCTCTAAGGCAGGGGTGTCGAACTCATTTTCATCAGCGGCCACATCAGCCTCACGGTTGCCTTCAAAGGGCGGAAATAATTTTAGGACCGTATAAATGTAACTACTCCTTAACTGTTAAAGAGTTGAAATTACATTTGGCCCTTTGAAGGCAACCGCAAGGCTGATGTGTCCCCTAATGAAAATGAGTTTAAAACCCCTGCTCTAAGGGTATATCCATGGGGCAGAGAGAAACACGGTGATCTCACACTTCTTAACAGCCACCGTGAACATACTGTCCATCCTTGCCGCTCTCTGCAGGTCAGTGGCATCAACATCATCCAAGTCCTTGTAGAGGTGTAGAATTTCAGACCCCACCCAGACTGACGCCAGCAGAATCAGCATTCTAATGTTTGCAAAGCACTGTTTTAAGCTACGTACCAGAAAATCTGCTTGATTATACTAGTTCTCATTTTTGTGGCATTTGTTAAGTTATAGCCGCCTGTAAGCCTGAGTTTTTCATCTGTAAAATTACATCAACAGCATTTCTTTACAGAGATCTTTACAAAATGATAATATAATGTAAGCAAAGTGCTTCACTTGAAGGATATTATTATTATCTTGTATTATAAATCCCACACCATAGCACTCATAACTGCCACCAACTGAAGACTTGCCCTGGGCTGATGTAGTGCATCATTTCTCTGCAAAGCAGTATGAATGAGTTCCATTTTACTGATAAAGACTATGAGGTCGAGGGATTAAGTGACTTACCCAAAGCCATGAGACTGGTAAATAGGGAAGCTGGGACTTCAGTCTAAGTTCTTATGGCTCAAATTTCTACCTTCATTTCTATTTCAGGCTTAAAATTACTTCTTCTCGCCACTGTGGAGACCATTTCTTTTATATTCTGTATTTTTTTATTTATCCTCACTACATAGACAAATTTAACCTATGTGCAGTCTTATTGAGGAATTTTAAGTTAAAAGAAACTGTATTCTCACAATGAGGTGACCTTGCTAGTCACCACTATTATATAAACAAGTGAAGTTATCCTTATTTGGCATAATTTGCTTTACCTCCTTCACAGGGTTATTCAGAGTTGGCATCATATTCTTAATATGTACATAGCTTTAAAAACATTTTACATGTGAGCTGCTGTGTCTGGCCAATAAAAGGAAAGGGGAACTGAGGGTGTGGCCAGCCTAATAAGTGTGTAGATTTATTAGAGAGATAACCTTTCCTGGTGAGATAAATGGCTACAAATAAGTTCCCATACTCTGGCAGGGGTGTCCAGCCTGAGGCCCGTGGGCTGCATGCAGCTTAGGATGGCTATAAATGCAACCCAACACAAAATCGTAAACTTACTTAAAACATTATGAGATTTTTTTGTGTGTGTGATTACGTGTTGCAATGTATTTAATGTGTAGCCCAAGACAGCTCTTATTCTTCCAGTGTGGCACAGAGACTCCAAAAGGTTGGACACCCCTGCCTAGTGCATTGATTCTCAAAATCTGGCCCATTAGCATCAGTATCACCTGTGAACATGTCGGAAAGACAGATTTTGGAGCCCCACCTGAGACCTACTGAATTAGTCCTCTGTGATTCCGATGCATGCTAAAACTTTGAGAACCACTGTTCTTGTCCACTGGTTCTTAAACTTGGCTGGACATTAGAATTGCCTGGGATTAGGTAATATTGGTGCTTGTGTCTCCTCCCCAGAGATTCAGATTTCATTGGTAGAGTGTGGTCTTGGCATTGAAAATTTAAAATCTCCCCGGGTGATTCACATGTTCCACCCTGAGTGAGAACCACAGTTCTGTCCTAATACTTAGGGTTTCTGGCTTACAGCAGGCATTCCATACAAATCTTGTAAGTGATGGGGACAGTTCTTCTTACTGCTGACTATAAACCAGAAGGCAGGGGTGTCAAACTCATTTTTACCGGGGGCCACGTCAGCCTCACAGTTGCCTTTAGAGGACCTATTGTAATGTTAGGATTGTATAAATGTAACTACTCCTTAACAATTAAGCCAGAGCTTGGTGCTTCTACTGGGTAGAAACAAGGTGCCAAGCCAGCTAAAACAAAGTGGAGAGCCGGGTTTGGCCGGCGGGCCTTCTGTCTGCCACCTGTGTTATAGGGCCTAGAACAATATCTGACACTTAGTAGGAGCTCAGTAAATATCTGTTGAATGAGTGAATGTCACATAGAATTGTCACACTTCCTCAGATATATAAAATAATAGATTATAGTATTTTACATTCTTCAAAGAAGTTAAAAAGCTTTGTCCCTAATGAAATCAAACTGCTGTTCCAGACATGCCTTTTTTTTTTTTTTTGAGCCCTTGCAAAAACAGTTGCCTTTGCCTATTATGAATCCCCCCTCTCCCCTTCTAAACATTTTCTGGTGGACTTTTTTACTCATCATTCAAGTCTCAATCTCTCAGCCTCTTCCTCTGGGAAGCAGGCCTTGACTGAGGAAAGCTGCTTAGACAATGTCTCCTATGTTCTCTCACTATGCCCACTGTTATCTTTAGTTCCTTTTTAAAGCACATGATGAAAACTGTTCACTTAGCCATTGATCTTCATTGGCCCATATCCTCCTTAATAGCAAGTACTGCCACTTCCTTACTTGGTACCTCCAGCTACCAAGTCAGTGCTTGGCACCTGATAGCTGCCCGGCAAACATTGTTCCAAGGAGTAGAGTATTGCTTCCTACAGGATCATCCTGCATTAGACAGCCTCCTGGTCACCAGCTCAGGCCTCCTTGATCAGATAATAGAACAATCTGGTCTGCCACACGTATGCTGTCTTTAGCGAGAGATGCTGTGGTACTTTTAACAGCTGGTCATTCCTGGGATCAACGTTCAAGCCCCAGAAAATAGGCTGGCTGAAGTTTGTTGGTTCTATTTGATTCTGCTTTTGTACAGATGAGCTGTTTGGAAGCTTTGTTCTCAATACCAACTTGTTAAACCCGACCATCTGTTGGAGAGGATTTTATTTTAGAGGAAAGCATCTGGGTCCCCATTTACATTTGCTGAGGTTAATAGACCTGACAACCTTTCTCTGTTCTCAGCAGGAGCACATCCTGGAGCTGCTGGGGGTTGGTGGGGGGGTTGGTGGGGGGGTAGGTGGCTGAACTTTTCACTGGTTGTTGTCAGATGCACTCTCCCCACTGGAAGGCACTTTTATATTCCATCTTAATACTCTTATTTCTTAAACTCATAGCTTTCAGGTCCAGAGACTGCACAGAATCCGTAAGCTGTCTCAATGAAAATGAGGTGGTGGTAGTCAGTGAGGCAGCAGGGGGAGGGAGAGTCACAGGCACCTGCTCGGTTCCAATCCCAGTCACTGCCACTTGGTAGCTAGCTGGGTTAGCTGGGCCAAAACTATGACCTCTCTCAGCTTTATATGTCTTACCTGAAAATAAAGGGAAAAAATCTACCTTGCCATTTTTGAGAGAACTAAATAATATTTATTAAAGTGCTTAGCACCGTATTCTGTAAGTAGTCATTATTTTCACCTTTCAGATGGTTTTCATTTCAGAGGTTCTGCAGAAATTCCACATACATTTGATTTCGTTCTCCCGACAACCCCGTGGCAGGCTGCATTTCCTGGGAAGCAGGCTCTGAGACAGCTTAGTGGGCAGAGTGTTTATTATAAAGCCTTGCAGGGGAGAGGGGAGGGAATTTCAGGGGAAAGGGGGAAGGGTTTACAGGAACAAGTATAAAGGACACATGGACAAAAACTAGGGGGGTAGAAATGGGAGGGAGGTGGGAGGACTGGGGGGGTGGGCTTGGATGGGAGTAAAAGACAGAAAACTATACTTGAACAGCAATTAAAATAAAAAAGAGAGAAGAAAAAGAAAAAAAAAAGAATCTATGGGATGCTCAGTGCGGGAAGAGGAGGAAGGAAGCAGAATGGGGCAGAGGGAGAAGGTGAGCTATGATGTAGGCCCGGTGAGTTTGGTCAATGTCATGGGAGCTCTGGAGCTGAAAGGGTGTGCTGACGCATTGTCTTGCATCTGGCCAAGGGGTCTAGATCATTATACCCCTGCATCTGTCAGCCATTGAGTGAGGCTGTGCTGTGTTTGATGGACAAGAGGTCTTAGGCAAGGGTACTCTCTGCGGTGAAGCAGTCACTGACGGAGATGGAAGCTGAAAGCTTTCCACAATAGCTCTTCCAGCAGCTGGGTGACAAATCCTTCACTGCAGGGCAATCTGGTAGTTGTCACATACCCCAGGCCTGGAGTTTCTTTTCTAAATAAATGAGAAGGGTACAGACTTTCCCTAAATGAGATGGAAGTGTGTGTGTGTGTGTGTGTGTGTGTGTGTGTGTGTGTGTTTGCAGAGAGAAAGAGAGTAGAGAAAACAAGAGGAGAGAATAAAACCTAATATCAATTTCCTAATTGGAGGCCTTTTGAGAGTGAAAAAACGTGTTTTACAAAATGCAACTTGCTTTAGGCACCAACGTGAGGTCCCTCAGCTTCCCGGGGAGATGAGGAATCCATGAAGAATCATATTTCCCCTTGTTAAAAAATCACTAGTGACTCATAGGATGAGCCCGGGAGGGAGGGAGGTGTCAACATAAGAACTGCCCTGAACAAAAGGTAAATGGGTAAGGAAGACTTCATGCAAGACTATTACAAAAAGAGAGGCAGATTGAATTCAACTAAACAGGGGGATGTTCCAGTTGTCCAACATGAGTTCACAGATCTCGCTCACCAGAGGGTTTTCAAAAGCTGTGAAGGGAAAATCAGAGCCACTTGTATTTGCTAATTGGCTTTACCCAAAGGCAAAGCAAACTTTCTCCCCTCTGCATGACTGGACCTTAGTTTTACAACCTGGAACTGAGGTGCCCTGTGAAGCTAGGCTCCTACCCTCCCACAGAGACTAGCTCCATCGATTTTCGTGTTTTAAAGAGATGGCTTTCTGGTCCTTGAGAAAGACATTTCCTGGGTCGTAAAACTGGTGAAAGGCTTCTCAGGAGGCTTACTTATATTTCAAAGGGGGCAGGAAAAGAAATGGCAAATACTAGTTTTCTAAAGGAAATGCTCTTAGAAAAGGGAGAACAGGGCCTATAATCAGGAAGAAGCTTGACTAACCTTTAGTCATGATGAGGGGAACATTAAAGCTGTTCAGCCTGTCTTGATCAGAGCTTTGCAAAGGAGCTCAAAAGTCAGGGCATGAATGCTGGGTTTTGACAAGGCAGGCCAATTAAATCTGCTCCCAGCCAGCAGCACTCTGGAAGACGGGTCCTTGCTGGACTGCCTGCCTTCAGCTGGATAATCAGACGCTAGCCACCTGAAAGGGTCTGTGTGAGCCAAGGTCCAACCACGTAATCAGAAAGCACCAAAAGCAGCAAGAATTCTGAATTAAATAGCTTACAGTGCTGCCTTTAAAACCTTAGACACTAACAAAAGTGATGTCTTACTTATATCTGAATGTTTTTCCTTTTTTGATGATTACATTTTTATTTTTATTTTAATTTTTTATTGTTGTTCAAGTACAGTTGTCTACATTTTCTTGCCACCACTCTTTCCCCTGCCCCACCCACTCCCACCTTCAATCCTACCCCACTTTGGCTTTGTCCATGGGTCCTTTATACAAGTTCCTTGACAATCCTTCTCCTTCTTTCTCTCATTATCCTCCTCCCCACTCTCCTCTGGTTACTATTACTTTGTTCTTTATTTCGGTGTCTCTGGTTCTATTTGCTTGCTTGTTTGTTTGTTTTGTTGACTAGGTTCCACTTATATATAGGTGAGACTATATGATATTTGTCTTTCCCCACCTGGCTTATTTCACTTAGCATAGTGCTCCTCAGATCCATCCATGCTGTCACCAAGAGTAGAAGCCCCTTCTTTCTTTCTGCTGCATAGTATTCCATTGTGTAAATGTACCATTGTTTTTGATCCCCTCATTTACCAATGGGCACTTAGGTTGCTTCCAACACTTGGCTATTGTAAATTGCGCTGCTATGAACATTGAGGTGCCTAGGTTCTTTTAAATTGGTGTTTCAGGATTCTTAGGGTATAATCCTAGCAGTGGAATTTCCAGGTCAAAAGGCAGTTCCCTTTTCATTTTTTTTGAGGAAATTCTGTACCGTTTTTCACAGTGGCTGCACCAGTCTGCATTCCCACCAATAGTGTACTAGGTTCTCTTTTCTCCACAATCTCGTCAGAAATTGTTTTGTGTTGATTTGTGTATGATGGCCATTCTGATCAGTGTGAAGAGGTATCTCATTGTGGTGCTAATTTGCAACTTGGATGGCTAGCGATGCTGAGCACCCTTTCATATGTCTCTGGCCCTCTGTATGTCCTTCTTGGAGAAGTGTCTGTTCAGGTCCTTTGCCCATTTTTAAATTGGGTTTTCTTCTTGGAGTGTAGTCACGTGAGTTCTTTATATATTTTCAAGATCAAACCCTTGTCTGAAGAATCATTGGCAAATATGTTTTCCCATATGGTTGGTTCCCTTTTCATTTTGCTGATGTTTTCTGTAGCCATACAGAAACTTTTTAATTTGATGAAGTCCCACTTGTTTATTCTTTTCTTTACGTCCCTTGCTCTAGGGAGCATATGGGTGAAAATATTTTGCATGGAATATCTGAAATTAGGAAAGTACAGACATGATCATCACTTCTGACATTTTGATATATTTGTTTTAGTCATGTGTATTAGTAATTTGAATTTTTCCAGGTATTGTCAGTCTCCAGGTAATGCTAGGTCCTATTTATGCTAATAATTGAAGTTTCACTGAATTCTCCTTCTTGAGTATTAGAGAAACTTTCATTTCCATACTCCTGCCTAATATCACCCAGAGATTTCTGGAATCTCCGTTGGAGGGAGAAGTTTCAGATGTCAAACATGAGTTCACAAACAATTCTCACATATATTTCCATTCAGATCTATGGCTGCCTTTCATGCTGGAGAGAGGCTAGCCTGGGCTTGTTGTACTTTAAGAGGCTACCACTGAAATGTGCATTTGCATGCCTCAGTGCTGGTGAGTAACATGTGAAGTACATCATAACCAAAGAGTTCTGTTTCTAAGGCCTTTTGCTGATTTGGACATATTTGCCCTTCGATCCATTCATTGTCCTTCCTCTGCTGAACCCCTGGGATGTTTTCCCTCAGAGATTGGAGGATGGGAAGAGGGGAGAAGTAAGGATAATTCTCTACTGTCCTCTCTGCCTCAAGCTTTACCTCCTCCATGGCCCCAACTCAGGCTGGACAAGCCCATCATAGCCACAGTTAGCCTTGAGTGACCTAGCCCTTGAGTTGTGGTGTTACTACCACCGACTTTATCCTAGTGGTACACATAGCTTCCTGATTTTCCTGATCTCCAGTTTTTCATTGTCTCCTGCTTTCACCCAGCTGTGTCTCCTATTCCATGAATTCAATTCTCTCTATTAAAAATATTCAGTCACGTCTCTTTTCCTTATCGAACCCTGACTTGTACAGACTTTCTCTGCATAGCTAAAATGTAATCGGATATAACCTTTATCTTTCAGGCTAGCTCTTATTTTATCTGAGGAATTCCACAGGGGAAAAAATTCTCTACAGTTTCAGCAATCTCTCCACCACTAAGAATAAAGGAGGGAAGGTTGTGTTAGCTGAATTCTTTTTCTTCTCCTGGGTCTGTTTGCGGCAGCAGACTGAAGGAAGGAAAACACAAGGTCATCTGTGAGCCCGCAGAGCTTTCCTTCTCTTTGTTGAGTGAAAAAGGGGAGATAGAAATTTAGTGGGTTACAGTGAGATCTTTCAGGATTACAGCCAGCATCATATTGCTTAAAGGAATAGATTAAGAAACAGTTCTCTTTATTTATGACATCAAAGCTTTCATTGTTTGATATGTCACAAATACACACCTACCTAAGGCAACTGGAATGTGCTGAAGTGAGTAAATAGCTTGAGTTTTGTGTTGTGGATGTACTATTTTTAGCTACTCCGCTCTGATCACTTCTTTAAGGCAATTCTGTGGTTATCTTTTCCCCATAACATAGTGAATACATTAAATGCAGTTCAATAAACAAACAAATTAGAGTTTAATTACTGAAAATTGCAAGCAATCATTAATGCAAAAGGGCCTTCATTATTTGTGGTGAATTAAGAAAAAATGGTATTCCATAAAGTTTATATGAAATGTTTAGCATAGTAGGCTCTTGGTAAACATTAATTTCTTTCCCACTTCAACTAAAAATTCATTTTCCTTGTTTTTTTCTCTTGTTTAAACCACATTTAAAATTGTTCTGGTGTGCTCTAAGCACTCATCTCTTCTTCACGTACCCCCACTCTCCTAGCCTGGTAAAAAGCTTGGATGGGCATAACCCGTGGTTACCTCTCCAACTCTCATTTCCCTACACTTTCCTAGAACATTCTGATCTGCTTCTCAGGGCCAACCCCTTTGTATCCATCACTTTGCAATATGTTTCTCTCCTTTTTGTCATTAGAAAATCAAACCCTCTAGAGTCCTTAAATACAGAACAGGTTAATGAAAATTAGTTATAGTGCAACAGCTACTATTTAGACATATGTGATATTTGAAATAAGAGAATGTGACTGTCTTTTAGGAATGCATGTTAGGATTAATGAGTGTTCTATACCTGGATACCTATGTCCTGTAATGCCTGACCACTCACTGTAAGAATTGAGAGCCTTAACAGTAAATGTATAATGACCATCAACCCAGAGATTCTTGAGGTTATTGAGTGCAGAAAGAGCCTTTTAGGTAAAATTACTGTTCTTTATTGATGAGTTTCTTAAGGGCACATGCCACAGTTTCCCATTTACTTTGCATTGGGTCCCTTGGAAATAAGTCATCAACTGTTTGTTAAGTAGGAGTTGAACTGAGTGTTGCCTTTGTGAGCTGATTGATGGTGGCGCTGGGGTTTCGTACACTGAGGGACAGGAGACAACATGCGTGGTATGAGGCCCATGCTTGACTATTGCTCTACTGGACAGGCCAGGAGACCAGCACGAATTAGAGCTGAGTTCTAGCTTCAGAGCTTTCCAACTGTGCAGTCTTGGGCAGCTCATTTCACCCACTGGAGTCTTTATTTATAAAATGGAATAAAAATATAGTGAACATTTCACTAGATATTTCAAAGATCAAATTTGATAACTATGTATGCAAGAGTCATGTAAAATGTAGACTACGAAACAAGTATAATCAGGTATTATTAACTTGCATAGATATAATTATAAGATGAAAATTGAACAAAGAATGGCTTGGTCAATATCTACTTAGATATTTGTGAGTTTTTCAGATTTACTGCCCTATACATTAGGATGGTCTGTACCCTCTTGTTTTTAACCTAAATTGAATTCATTGCCATTGAGCATCTCAGTGTGTATTTCTTTCCACCAAACTTTGTGGCCAATAACTATAATTTACATAAAAACATCAGGGAGTTAAGGGAAAGGAGAAGGTAAGTCACAAATTTCCATCTTTCCTCATGGAAATTGTTGATCTTAATGTCCATCTACTCAAGATCCAATGATAGCCCCAATGATAAATACACTTTAAACTAAAATAAAAAATGGTCACTGAGAACACATTTCTTAAAAGCCATAAAAGAACATATTGTTAGAAATATGAGAGAGATTGAGATGGGAAGAGCTGGTTGATCTGATCTAAGTGTCTGTATTTGAAGCTGCACTTACAGGTGGGCTGAGTCTGGACAGAAGTGGAGGGAGGCAAGGATGTTTTTTTTTTTAAAGAAAAAGCATGGAGTTGTGGGGGAATAAGAGAGGGCCAGTATCTTGTTCTTTTGGACAGTTGCCTGAGGGTTTTAGGATGTGAGTCAGGACAATGGGTTTGGTAAAGGGCCAGGCTGTTCCCAGGTGCAGGAAGGTCAGTCTGACCACCTGCCATTGTGGCTGGAGTCAGATGTCTATTGTACGAGGTGGGAGTTTCAATTAAGCCACAGACTAGCAAGTGAGTTGGGACAACTGAGTCATGGGCAGTCTGGCAGGTCAGAAAACTGGCCTGACCCTTTCACATATAAATAAAAATAAAATAATATGCTGGAAAGAAAATTAAGACAAAAATCCCATTTTCTTGTTATGTAAAAGCTTCTAATTCCAGCATCACTATTCCTTTTTTTCAAAGATATAATTGACAAGTCTTGATTTACTTCAGGATTCCTACACTCAAGAAAATGGTCTGAGTTATTATGATAAAGAATGTATATACAACCTAGGAATCATAAGACCATTGTGTATATGAGAGAATTCTTTATGACTTTTCAGATACACCTAGGCAACTGTTTGTAGATGTATTGTCTATTTATTATTAATAATACTTGCCTATTTATTGTCTGTTCTATAGCAAGTATTGCTTGTGTATATAACACCATACAAATGGATTATATTAAAAAACATTCAATCTGTCAAATGGCTTTTTTCTTGATACTTTGGCCAAATCACTAGAGAAATTGTTGAGGAAATAATATGTGGACAGAGTAAATTTTTTAAAGTATTTTTTACTCCTCACCTGAGGATGTTTTTATTGATTTTTAAAAAGATTTTATTTATTTATTTTTAGACAGAAGGGAATGGAAGGAGAAAGAGATGGAGAGAAACATCAATGTGTGGTTGCTTCTCACATGCCCCCAGTTGGGGACCTGGCCCACAACCCAGTCACGTGCCCTGACTGGGAATCAAACCAGCAGCCCTTTGGTTCACAGACTGGTGCTCAATCCTCTGAGCTGCACCATCCAGGGATGTTTTGTTTGTTTGTTTTTTGTTTTTAATTTAGGAGAGAGGAAAGAGGAGGGAGAAAGAGAAAGAGAGAGAGAGAGACATTGATTGGCTGCCTCCTGCATGCACCCCAACTGGAATGGAACCACAACCTGTGTATGTGCTCTGACTGGGGATCAAACCCATAACCTTTTGGTATATAGGATGATGCTCCAACTAACAGCACCATCCAACCACGGCAGACTGAATTTTAATAAATTTTTCTCATGACACAGACACAACTGGCAAAGTTCGTGAAGATATTAAAGTGTAACCTCACATGTCACATTTTTAAAATTTTAGTTGTATCTGATAAATGAGAGTAATAATAGCTAACTTGCAGACTGACACATTTAGTTCATCAGGTACTGAGACATCAATGAGACAGAATCATGATTAGAGTTGTAAGGATTAAATGTGTCAAATCTGATAGCCCCATGGCACCATATAGTAGCTGCAATGTGTTAATTCTATTTTCTGCCACAAAACTCATCCCATTCACTGTTCCTTTACCCTCAAATTTACCATTCACAGTCACTGGGCATCAATTACATAAAACTAGTTTGTGTTGGTAATAAATGAGCCAGGCCTTTAGCAATATAAACAAACTGTGTTACAGGTAATCTACAGCTAGCATCCCAACTTTGGATGCCAGACCAGTACCTACCACAGTCACTGCTACCACAGCTAGGGAATACATGCAGGAAAAATGCTATAGGAAAACTTTCACTCTTTGTTGGAAACTTTTACCCCAAATCTTCATCTGATCTGATCTGAGCTTGACTGTGGTGAAACTCAAAGCCTGTATTTGGTGCCAGAAGTTCTGTGTTCCCTTTGGAGTTATTTTATTTTATTTCATTCCATTTTATTTTACTTCACTTTATTTTACTTTTACTTCACTTCACTTTTATTTCATTTTACTTTTGGCTTATGGGGAGCACAAGGTGGAGGGCAGGCACATCTGCCACGGGCAGCCTCCCTCCAACAGCTTCCCGGGAGAGAGGGGAGTGTAGAAACCAGGTAGTTCCAGGCAAAGAGGACTGTGGTTTTACCTCATTCTATTCAGAATCATGTTATTTCACCCATGCGTGCAAAACAAACAATAATAACAACACATTCCACTTTTTTATGATGACCTCATTTTGTTACCTTAGGAATACATTTTGTGTTTGTCTCAGAATAGAGTGCCCTCTCCTTGGGGGCAAAGGTGTCCATGGTCGGGGAGAGAGGAAGAACAGAGGGCTTTACTGCCTTATAGAGAATGGGGAACTTTTTGTTTGGAAAATGGGGCTATACATATGCAGAAAAATTGATTAAAATGAGCAGAAGTGAACTGAAATCTTGTTTTGATTTTGATAAGAGTCCATGCAGATTTGGGGGTTACTGGTGTCCTGAGGAAGGAGGGGGAAGGTACGCAAACAGTCCTGCAAAACTGGGAGCTCTTCTGGGGACTAAGCTGTGAGCATGTGAGTACTGGGTGGGCCAAAAAGTCCAGTTGTTTTCTTTGATAAAATAAAGGACATTTCTCATTTTCATCAATAACTTTATTGATTTGGATGTTTTGAGTATGTTGGCTATTTCCCGTGTGATCAGACAATGATTGTTCTCAAATACGCCTGTATTTTAGGAAGTACGTGAAACCTCAGCTGAGACTGTCTTGATTTGATTGCTATCCACTTCAGCTGGTCTGCCTGACTGTGGAGCATCATCCAGTGAGAAATCTCCAGCATGAAACTTCGTAAACCACTTCTGACACGTTCGGTCAGTCGCAACACCTTGTCCATGCACTGCACAATTTTGTGTTTGTGTATTTCATTGTGTTTTTGCCTTTCTTGAAATAATAAAGCATAATATGCTGGAAAAAGCACAAGTTGCTTATTTTCTTCCATTTCAATATTAGTTACACAAAAATTCACCAGTTTTCATAAGTTTTTTAAAAAAATGCATGCCGATATGACAGCTGTCACAATACAATCTAACAAAATTGTTTTGAATGAAGTTAAAGACAACTAAGTGCTATTAGAGCTGTCTTATGGAGAAAACCAAATGGACTTTTTGCCCAACCCAATAAATGGAATTTTCTCTGTGCCTGGGAGCATGCATACACATTGTGTCTAGTGGGAGGAAAGGGGATGGGTGGGAGAGGCCAAGATGTGTGGGCCGAACCGTTTTGAGGAAACTCCTTTAACATTCACCACTACAGAGCACTGTGTATTGAGGAAGGGCCCAATTAACCCTCTGTGAACAATGCTACTTCTGGCATTTCAGAGGCGTGTTTACTTAGCTGCACTGTAACCAATGCTCAGGACTTGCTTAAACACGTTTCACTGAAGAAGTTATAGGCCTACAGTATTACTGCTGACCATGACTTGCCCAGTTAGGAATTTATGATTTATTACAGCACCTGTTTTTTCTGTCCACAATTTACATGGTCTAGACACATATACATGGTCTAGGTGTGTGGGGGAAAATGAAGTTCTGTGGAAAGTAACCTCACAGGATGATCTGCTCATAAATTCCTAACTTGGCAGGTTACGGTGAGTAGTCACACCACAGGCCTATCATTTCTTCAGTAAAAGGCTTAAGCAAACCCTACCCATTGTTTCTGTACATCTAGGTTAACACTTCTTTGCAATACCCCCTTTCAAACCCTCCTCCTAAAGTGTGAGAGTACATAACTAGCCTCTAATGTAACCCCCAGCTGGCTTTCTCCCACCTTCATGTCATCTCCCTTACTTAAGTCACTCCTTAATTTTAGATGCATAAAAGAAGCTGCAACATTGGTATTCTCCAGAGCATTTGATATCTTGCCCTCCAGCATGTATCATCAGTTTGGCTCCAAAAAGCTTATAAAAATTCTCCACAGGTTTGGATGTTGTCATCCATGGTCTATGTGTATATACAGGGTCTATGCATATGTACATATTGTGTGTATACATGGTCTATACATATACACATGGTCTGTGTATATTGTTGGTGTAAGAAACATTCAAAGCTATGGAATATTTTAGAAGAGATTTTTTTTTTATGAGCCAAAACTGATAACAATTGCCTGAGAGCAAGTTCCCATATAATCTATAGAATGACAGTTTTAGAGTTTCTGTTATGCATTTCAAATTAAGGACGGAAGGTAAAGAAGGTTACATGAAGGTGGGAGAAAGCAAGGTGGGAATTGGTTATACCTTCAAGGGGTATTGTTTCTGGCACTTCAAAGGTGTGTTAACCTAGATGAACATGAACAATGGACAAGGCTTGCTTAAAAATCTTTCAGTAAAGAAGTTATAGGCCTGGGGCATAACTACCAACCCTCACCTGCCCAGTGAGGAATTTATGATTAATTACAGCATGCTTTTTCATTCACATTTCCCCCATTAGTCATAAATCAATGTGAAGGATGCATTGATGATTGACCTTTGGTTGGATGTTATGGTCTCACAGTGCTAGGAAGGCTCATTCCTAGGAAATCTCCATATTAAAGTCTTCTTGTGAAATGGTGAACCATCAAGGCTGGTGCAATACTGCAACCATGAAATAGGAATTGAGGCTGTATTTGTCCAAAGGGAAGGACAGGTCAATGGGAGGTAGTCAGATCTTATGACCTTTATTGCAAAACAATACTCTGGATCATTTCTGTCCTTTAAATGACCATGATCTGCATTTTGCCTTCTGTCTCATTTTTTTTGTATTTTATATCTATTATGTTGTTTTCATAAATCACTGAGTATTAACAGTTATCTTATACATGATTAATAATCATAAGACTTGGACTATGTACAAAAACCCAAAGACAAGTCTAACTATTATTATGACTAATATCATCAGCAGATATGGAAAGACAATCAAACAGCTGGTTTCTAACTTCAACATCAATCAGTAGGTATACAGGCCTTGTCAATGTCTTGTCAATGCCTGTCTACCTCTGATATCAGTGGCTTCCTATAACATTCACCAGCTAAAGAACACACTATGTACTGATGAAGGACCAAAGTAACACCGTTTAAGTAACTTAATGGAATCAACCAGAAATACTTTTCAAATGGAGCCCACTCCTACATCAACATATATAAATCTAAAGTGATCTAAGTGCAGAGAAGAAGGAAAATGTTTTAGGAGGTAATACTCTAATACATTAGGCATGGAAGTCACTGTAACCAGTACATTAAATAGAAACATTCACAATAGGTGATCTGAGAATGCTTCCCCCATCCCCCACTCTGCCTTTAAAATGTAAGCCATGGAAGTGATCCCTTCCCTCCTCCTGGGTGGAAACTTAGGCAAAACTTAGGAAACAAGTCCAAGATCTTTCCAGTCACTCTCCTATAATAGAAAATCTCACCATCACTTTAAATCACAATTATTATCTCAGGCTAGCAACTAAAAATGATCTGTTCCAAAGAATAATCAAAGCACAGAACTTGATTTTTAGGTCATCTCCCTTCCTCTGGAGGACTGGGGTGAGAGTGGAGCACATTTTTTTTCCCTTTTTCTTGCCTCATCTTATCCTGCAATTGCTAGCAATTAATTGTCCCTGCCAATGGCCAGGGTAGGAGGTGGATGAGGGAGGAGAGGAGGTGAGACAAAGTTTTCACCTGACAGTCCAGGTCCAGAGTTAGCCTTGAGCTCCCTGCCCCATTTAACGCTGTAAGTCGACCCCTCACTGGCATTTGGTGGAGTGTGGGGAGACTCCCTTGCTGGTCCTCACTGATTATCCCCCTCTTGATTCAGGTGTGGTCCCTCCTACTGGCCTTTCCCTGCAGCTTCTGCCCTGTGATAGGTTGGAGTGGTCAGCCCATGTGGTGTGGCTGTGGGGCCCCTTTTGCTCTGGCAAGTCACCTTTGGTAATTCCTGCTTATCTTTGGCTCCTGGAGCAAGGTCATCCTTTCAACATGGAAAATTGAACAGCAAATCCACCACAAAAGAGCAATTTGAAGGTAGAATAAGTAAAGCCAAGGATGGGGAACTAAAGGCAATTACAACACTAAGCTCTGAAATATTACGAAAGGGTGGTAGAGTGCTTTGTCTTCTTTCTTCTAGAGAATGTTTTCTTCATAAGGGACTGTGAGCTCCTTTCCTTTTGATTGGGCTGTTATTCCAGACATTTGGTGGATGAGTAAGAGGGGAGCAGTAGGTAAAGGAAGACAGGGGCTGAAGAGGCCTTTCTGAAGGTGAACGGCACCAGGTAGGTCCCTTTCCTCCTTCTTCCTGGGGAGAAAAGAGTCTAACATGGGAGAAAAATCAAGAGAAAAAGGGAAAATTCCTATGGATAGAGTGGGACAGACCCCTCTGAAGGTAGTTGAGCTCAAGACAGACCAAGAAGCAGAAACTAGAAATGGATATAATACTATGAACACTTCTGAAGCTAAGGAGAGGCGAGGGAGGGAGAGGGCAGGGAACTCACCAGAGATGATGGATCAGATAACCTGTATTCTCATCCCCCAAACCTCTAGAATGGAATAGTCCATCCATTCCTTCTATGATTTCCCCTTCCGAATCGGTTAGCTCAGTTCCTCTTTTCTCTTGGTTACCCTGTGGGTTTGGGGTCATGGTCATTGTGATTTACAGCTCTTGATGGGCGGCTTTGGATGATACTTTTAGAAAATTATCTTGGGAATTAAGAGGTAAATAAATGAATAAGAGGTAAATACTAGATGGGCAGATGGGAAAGGTGGACACTATGAGGAAATTGAGTTTCAAAGACCAAGAGCCTTTTTAATACAACTATGCTCATTCATGGTGTCTATAGCTGATCTGTGGGCATCGGGCATATTTGCCCTCTGGACAGATGAGTCTAGAAAAGCTAGCTGTCAGATGAAGCCTTCAACTCAGCCTTCCCAGGTCTCATTGTTTCTCAATTGCAAGGACACTTACAAGGCATAGCACCCTCACAAGGCATAGAGTCAGTAGATTCCATATTCCTTTCCTTATTGGGATGTGGATGTGAGATTCAGACCAATCCTCTCTGAAGATAAATCCTTTTCATAAATCCACTCTCTGTCCTTTTCTATCTTCCTTATGGGTCAGTTATCTACTCACTCAGGCCAACGCCATTTACTGATTGTTTTCATGCATTATCTAGAGCTGAGCTATATAATCTAAGCACTGAGTTAATATTGCCCAGTTCCTGGCCATGATAAAACCTCCTTTGTGTGGTTGTGGGAAGGTTGGATTTAGTCCAGTCTGCTTAACTCCTGCTAAAATACACTGCAGAGCAAAACTTCCTCAGACTCAGTAATTCCTCATTTGCTCTCTGCAATTGAAATGACTCATGTTTCCTTATCTCTGTGGCAGAGGAAATGAACGGCCCTCCCTGCCCAAGACAAATGCTGCCACTAATGAGGTGGGGTGAGCAGCCGATCTGTTTCTCAACACCAAAGAGTCTGAATTTGTTGCTTTTTCTACTTTTCCCCACAGAGAAATAAACTCACTACGCATTATACCAGAGACAACACTGGAGGTCCCAGAAATCTTTCAGAGCTTTCATTTCCCTGCCAGCCCTGAGTTTACCTTTGGAAGGACTTCTTAGCGATTGTATGAGTGTTCAGGGAGCTCTGTGTTGACATATTTTCTGAGAAATCTCACCTGTAGCCCTCTAGACATTTCCCAGTTTTTAGTAGTGCCTTGCCAAGTTAGTGTCTAAATTTCCCCTGAATAGATTAGTATTGTATTTTCAAGCTGTTATCTGTTAGGTTGCTAAGGGAAGGGAAGTTACCAAAAGGAAACAGGGCATTGGTGTCATGCGATAGGGCACCTGTCCCTCTGCTAATACCTTCTCAGTTGTGTGCATTCATTGCACGCCTGTATTTTAGGAAGTTCGTGAAACCTCAGCTGAGACCATCTGTGTGGGTCCATTTGGTCTGTGCTTATATCTACTTTATATTATTTTAACACCCTCTCATGCCATCACCCTCTCTTCAAGTTTTTAGTTTCTTCTTTTGGGAAATATCTGCTGGCAAGAGGAAACATTTGATTAAAATAAACCGTCTTTAGCTTCTTCCTCTTCTGGCAGTGTCAATGTGATTTACTATCTCTGAGCCTCAATTTCCTGATCTGTGAAATGGGAAAAGTTTTAACTGTCCCACTGAATGGGGAGTGTTAAGGCACATAAAACTGTGTTAAATCCCTGGCTGGAAGGGTGCTCAATCAATATTTACTTAATACATAGTAGATAAAATTATGGACCATTTCGGAAAGTACCTCCCAGGTAAGGCAGTCTGGGGCCAGTGGATTGTTCATCACTGCTGTAGTCCACCCTTCTGGTGGAGATGCTCACAGATAAACATTCTAACCCACTTCTTGCCCATGCCTACTGCACTCACTGTTTCTTGTGCCATATCTTGGTATCATTTGTTAAACATCATGGCTTTAAAACATCAGTACTTTCACCTTATTCTACTAATTAATAGGGTATTCTATGGAAGATGTTCTAAATAATTTAATACTTTTAAAACCTGTTGTGAAATAAATTTTGTGTATAAATTGCTGAGGGGAAAAAACACCCTATCATTTCAAGGTTCTGGGGTTGTCCTTAATGCAAATAGTCTTCACCTACACATGTATTTATTTTCAAGGCTCATCATTTAGAGAATTTCTCAGAGGAACTAAGCTATTTTTCTTCTTGATAAGGCACAAAAGTTTTAAATTGTAAATGATGCCTTAAAAAAAAAAACTAGGGGAGTGTGATAGTTCCAAATATGTTTCTCAGAGGAGTCACACTGGAGATCTGAGTATTCTACTGAAATAATATAATAATTATTTATTTCTCAGCCTTTGAGAGCCCTCACATGGAGAATTAAAAGAGAAATAAGTCTGTTTCTATTTTGCTTGTTCACTAGATTTCACCTAAGAGGAAAAAGGACTCATGGACATGGACAACATTGTGGTGATTGAAGGGGTGGGGGACACAGTATAATGGGGAAAAATAATAATGGGAAAAATATAATAAAAATAAAAAAAATAAAAGTGAAATAAAATGGCTGTAAGATGGTTGGTGCAAAAGTAATACCATTTTCAACACTTCTCAGGCTCAGAAACTTATAACAGATATTACTAAAAAAGGAGAAAATGGTATTAAGGTAAAGCAAAACTAAATTTGTATCAAATGTAGAAAACATTTCCTTTCTCACTCAATTCTACTTTTTATCTCTTCTGGTACCTCAATTAGCTCCTTTTTCACTTCATGTTTTATATGATTCGTTACTTTTCAAATTTTATTGGTATTACAAAATTGCTAGCTCAAAATGTTTATTGGTTTGCTTTAGTACTTTTTAAGGTATGCTTTTCTCATCTTGAATATTGGTCTCTCACTCATAGTTCAGAACATTTTATGAATCATCATCTCACTGGTGGTGCTTTTTAAATTTAGTAGCAATCATAGGTATACATTATTTGGAGTTTAGAAGAAAACAGTGCTGTCTTAAGTACTTGTCACGCACTGGCTGGAATTTTTACATTACCTCCAGTAGGGTGTTAATCCAATTTTAAATGAATGCAATCTTTTCTGGCTTGGTGTTTTCCAAAAAAAGGTGGGTCAGTTTTTCTCAATCTCTCCTATTGTCCAGCTTGTTTGTATCAGATTCCCTTTCTAAGATCTTCAGTTGGAAAGGAGGTTCTTGTCAGCGTCCTGGAGGCGTTTCCAGGATTTAGCAGATCATAGTGCTTTCATCGGACAGAGTGCCTTTCATCTTCGTTTACCGGGCCATGAAATTCTGAATCCTGAAATTTTTCTGAATATTTTGAAGTTATCTGCACTGTATAGAATTACCACAGATCCCATCTATGTTTGATTAGTAAAAATGGATTCTGACATTTGTCCAATTATGGACTGATATTCTTAGTTTAAGTACTTTTATTTTTCATGTATATTTCAATAGGCAGCTGAAAGAAAATGAATCAATCTCTGCTACATAGTTTCCCCAAACTTTGAAACTACTTTTACTTGTCCTTTTATTTGTCCTATTCTTTAAATGTCATATTATTCACAAATTATTGAAAACAGCTCTAACCTTTTCATGTGCTGCCACAGACATGTTGCTATAAAGATCCCCTGATAAAGCTGTTAAAAATATATGTATTAAAAAATTTTTTTATTGGCTAGAGAGAGAGAGAGGGAGGGAGGGAGGAAGTGGGGGGGGGAGAGAGAGAGACATAAATTTGTGTTTCCACTTATGCATTCATTGGCTGCTTCTTCTTGTATGTGCTCTGACTGGGGATTGAACCCACAACCTTGGCCTATTGGGACAACGCTCTGACCAACTAACCTCCCTGGCCAGGGCTAAAAATATTTTTATCGTTGGTTAGAATGTTCACTCTGCCAACCCAGAGCTGGTGAGTGAATATCTATTTTCTCTAAAATGAAAGTTATAATAAAAACACAGGCTTCCAATTTTGTTGTCAGGTTTTATTATTATGACTTGTGATAAGTCAGGAGAGAAATTTAAGACTCGTAAAGGGTTGGCTACAAGTTTCTGGCTTACTCCCCACTGCTGTGGCATACAAACGCTAAGAACAAAGCCATCATAGCCCTCAGCGCATTCTCCTAATTTTCCCTCCCAAGGAGATCAGTAAATGTGTTCACGCTGAATAATCGTTTCATCCCAAATATCTGAAACTTCATGGTTGTAAATGCACTTCCCACCCATTCATAAGACTTCTGGTTTCTCTAACTCGTTCATTCAGCAAATACTCACTAAGTGCCTGGTGTGTGGTAGGTACATACCTACTAGCTGGGATTCCGTAATGAAAGACCACTGCTTTCACAGAGGTCACACTCAGTCGAGGGACACAGGCAATAAAACATAATCAAAGGAAGTAATTTCACAAATGTTAAGGGTTAAGAAGAAAGAGAAAGTGATGGAGTGATGGGGAAGAGGAGGCACCGTTAGCTTAGGCAGCCACTGAGGCCTCTCCAAGATGAGTTTTCATCTGAGGCCAGGATTATAGAAAGAAGTCATTCAAACAAAACTGGGAAATGATTCTCAGGCAGGGGAAAGAGCAATGCATCTTTCTAAGACAGGTACAATTTCTGTGTATTTTCCAGAAACAGAAAGAAGCCCATGAGGTGAAAGTATCACAGTTGAGGGAGCCCCACGTGGCAGATGAAATTGGAGGGCTCCAAGAGGCCTGGGCACATAGGGTCTTAGCCTATGTTAAGAATTTGAGATTTCAAGTGTGATCATAAACCACTGGAGGATTTTAAAGAAAAATGCATCAGGATCTTATTAAAATTGGGTTGGCCAAAAAAGTTCATTTAGCTTTTTCTGTAAAATAAAAGACACACTTCCCATTTTTACCAGTAACTTTATTGACTTGGATATTTTGAATATGTTGGTTATTTCCCATGTGGTAGAATATTGCTTGCTCTCAATATCTTGATTTCATCGCTCTCAACTTCAATTGGTCTACCTGACCACGGAGCATTGTACAGTGAGAAATCTCCAGCATGAAACTGTGCAAGTCACTTTTGACACATTTGGTTAGTCACAGCATCCTCTCCATACACTGCACAAATCTTTTTTATTTTTTTGTGTTTCAGTTGTGTTTTTACCTTTCTTGAAATAATAAAGCATAATATGCTGAAAATGCTATGTATTTTCCATCTTCAATATTAAAATGGCTACACAAGAATTCACTCATTTTGATGTTCTTTAAAATGCACACTGACATGACAGCTGTCACAATACAATCTAACAAAAGTGTTTCAAATGAAGTTAAAAACAACCAGCCGCTACTAGAGCCATCTTATGTGAAAAAACAAATGAAGTTTTTGGAAAACCCAATAATTTTAAGAGATCACTTTAGTTGCTTTGTGTGGAAAGGACTTAAAGTGGGCGGTTGGGATTTGGAAATAGTGGTCGGTGGCTATTGCACAGCGCTGTGATGCTGGCTTACCCAGCACTGGAAAAAGGGAGGCAACAGAGAGGGGAAAGCTGTGTTTTGGAGGTAGAGCTGAGAACATCAGGTATCCAGAGAACTGCTGTTTAGCCGAGGGCAATAATCACCTTTTATTTCAAACAACATGGAAAGGAACATTTAAGACAAATATTTGCCTGCTTCCCCACCATTTGTTTTTATTTTCTCTATTACATGTATTTCAATCCACAGAATGTCTTTCTTTTTGATAATTCTTCATTATTTTAAGATTTTCATACATGTTATTCATTTAATCCTCATCCCAGCCCTCCAAGAGAAGCAATGCAGATTTTTTAAAAACTTATTTTATTTTTCAATTGCAGTTGACATTTACAATTATGTTAGTTTTAGGTGTACAGCTTAGTGGTTAGATATTTATATAACTTACGAAGTGGTCCCCCGATAAATCCAGTGCCCACCAGATTACAGGTTCTACATAGAAACTGAGCTTCACATGGGACCAGGTGACTCACCCAAGATTGCCTAGTTGGTGAAGCTATAGTTTGAGATTCAAAGCTCGATCCATCAGGTCGCTTTCCTCTAGTTGATCACAAGGAGATGGAGCAGATGAAATTGGTTTCCATTTTGTCCCTTCATTTGCAGTTATTTAGAAGTACACCGTCCCCCCTCACCCCTTCCAACACACCCCTTATGTCTCCTTGCCCACTGGAATGGTTCTGGGGAGGAAGGTTGAAGATGTATGTTTTTCTCTTCTAGTTGTATTTGTCAGAGCTGTGAAATACTGAGATTAAACATTTTCCTCCTCACTTCATTTCATCATGCTATGGCTGGGAACTCTCTCTCTAACTTACTGCTTTGGACAGAGAGGTCTACAAAAAACAAAAATGAAAGAAGGAAAGAAAGAAAGAAAGAAAGAAAGAAAGAAAGAAAGGAAGGAAGAAGGAAAGAAAGAAAGAAGGAAAGAAAGAAAGAAAGAAAGAAAGAAGGAAAGAAGGAAAGAAGGAAAGAAAGAAAGAAAGAAAGAAAGAAAGAAAGAAAGAAAGAAAGAAGGAAAGAAGGAAAGAAAGAAAGAAAGAAAGAAAGAAAGAAAGAAAGAAAGAAAGAAAGAAAGAAAGAAAGGAAGGAAGGAAGAAAGGAAGGAAGGAAGGAAGGAAGGAAGGAAGGAAGGAAGGAAGGAAGAACAGGAAGCCACAGAAGAATGAACCATCATGGAAAAGGCCTTCGGAAAGTGAGTGTGCTCACTCAACACGGACAATCAAGAGTGATGAGCGCTTACTCAAACCCACGATGCACTCAAGCGAGGAGAGCTATGGGGAAATGATTAGAGCAGTAAAAGTGACACTTTAACAATCAAGGTTCCCTTAAATAAGTTAAATTCGAGGAGTAAAACTGGGTTATCATTGAATACAGCACACCTACTCTCAGGGAGTTTGTTGCATGCAACCCCAGATTTTCCATAAATCTGCTTGAGTGTGTGATCATCCCTTCAGTTTGCAGAGGGAACGACAGACTGTTTCTTACCAGAAAGTGTGCTAGATTGATTGGGAGGATAACAATATATAAATAATTTGGCATTCTACCAAATTTATTGTTAATTTTGTTAGTTGTTATTCAGCAAATAGCTACTTAGTCTCTTCTGTAATCTAGGCACAGCAACAAGGTGGTCACATTCTCCTCTTTCTCTCTCTTCCCACCCTGGAGTCCTGGCCATCTCGCTATTCCTTGAACATGCCGTGTACGGTCCTCAGAGCCTTAGCCTTAGCACATGCTGTTCCCCTGCCCGGACCCCCTTCTCCAGAATTTCATCTGACTCACTCCTGCGCTTCTCTCCAGTGTATCTCAACTACCACCTTCCCAGTGAGCCCTTCTTTGATTATTCCATCTGAGATTTCATCCCCACCCCCACTACCACAACACATGAACATTTCATATCTTCCAGGGTCTTCCCCCAAATATAAGTTTAATAGAGAGAGGGATTTTCATCTTGATTGTATCTTCTAGACCAGGACAGTACCTGTCACATGGCGGGCAATAATGTATTTTGAGCAGATGAATGAATGAAATTAATCTCTGTGTCAAGGAACTTGAAGTCTAAAATTTCTGTGACCAGTACGATCACTGCCAAGGAGAGGTCAGCATAGGGTATCACGAAGCACAGAGGAAAGGTGGTCACTCGCAGTGGAGTGCGGTGTCTGGGATGTGTGCCAAGGGGAGATGCTGATACTCAGAGACCCAAAAGTTGACTGGGAATTAGTCAGGCACAAGAAGGATACTGGTTCAATTGCAAAACTTTGACTGAGATTTAATCATGGCCATGAAGGAAGGATCGTGTGCTCATCTGTATGCATAGCTAGATATACATCCACAAAATAAAAGTAAATAACAATGGGGAAGCACCTTTCTAGTTACCATGAGACATCATCACATTTAAATCCTTGAATTGTGATATTTACACAGATGAGATACTGACGTGAACTCAGTTCTGGGATATTTATAAAATCACCATTAGGCTTTACTTGGTTTATCACTCAAGATTCACAAGTTTGCTCTGGCCAGGTAGCTCAGCTGCTTAGAGCATTGTCCCAACATGCCAAGGATGCAGGTTTGACCTCCAGTCAGGGTGCATGGAAGAGGCAACCAGTGAATGCATAAATAAGTGGAAAAACAAAATGAATGTTTCTCTGTCTCTCTCCCATCCTCTTTTTCTCAAAAATCAATAAAGTAAAATAAAATAAAAAGGAGTCACAAGTTTATCACTCAAAATTTTATTTCTCTCCTATACACTATAACTTATATTATCTGGAACCTTAGGTGTGTGATCAGAAGCATGTGCTAGTAGTTGAGATTTAGATCAAAACTGTAGATTTCCTAAATATTTATGTTTGAAGTGATTTATTAATAAGTGTTTATTATTGAACAAGTGACAACACTCAAAGAACAAACATAAAGGTGATGCACATTTATAGAAATATTATAAAAGATTAGGTAGAAAAATACTTAGAGTAATATTGCAGAGAATTAGGTAGCAGAAAAAAATAATTATTTGCTGTCATTGAATCTTTCCTTTCACTTATTTTTCACATAGGAGACAAAACACTGGTTCATCTACTGTCCCTTATCAGCACCCAGCTGGGAAAGGCGTCTGCCACTGGAGTTGAGAGCAGATCTCTATAATCTGAGTCAGGCTTGTTTAGTTCCCTGAGTAACTTCTCAGGGACACGCACTCCTGTTCTTAAGTAAAAAGAACTGGAACGCTTCACAGGGTTAAGGGCAGCAGGGAGAATTATAAAAAGACAACCTCTGATTGCTGGCTGCTACCCCTCTATAGGGACCACACTGTTCTTTGAGGCAGAGGCGGAAAACAGAGGCCTTAATTACACAAACGCATCTTCCAGTAAAGAGTGAAATGCTGATTTCCCAGTGCCAAAGGTACAAAAGTTCCAATTTCTGCTTAAAGAAACAAAGAGAGCATGCCCTTGTAAGGAGCGTGTTCTAGCTGTGGGCTGCTCCAGACAGTGTTGCTCTGCCGGTGGCTGGTTTCCTTGGTAAATTGGATTGCCCCTAGCAACCCCAACTTTCCTCAAACGGTTGTCTTTTGCAGAGTTATCAGTTATAAATCCAAGTTTGTAGTGGAACAGGATAGCATCTAAATGGAAAATGCAACAAAGTTATGAACATAACCTTTAACATTTCACGTTCAAGGGTTATTTTTTTGCCTCTAACATTCAAGTGTTTTATATATATATGAACAGTGATTTATAACTTTGTTTGCATTTTTTAATTACCTGGGGCACTTTTTAATAATTAACAATGCTAGGTCCTTCACCCGAGACTCTTATTAGTTGATCTGTGTGCGACCTAATTACATTTTTATTTCTCTGACATGCTCAACCATTATCAATATAATATAATGAAGTTGGGGGGACTGCTGCCTCTAAGAACTTAGAGCACTTGGCTCTACATGTATCTCTTAGCATCCCTGAGCCTTACTTTTCTCATCCTAAAAGTGAGAATATCAATGTCTGTTTATTATTTTTTTTTTTGTCTTCACCCGAGGGGACTTTTTTCATTGCTCTTAAAAAGAGAGGGAGGGAGAGAGAAAGAGAAACATCAATATCAGAGAGAGAAGCATCGATTGGTTGCCTCCTGTACACACCCAGACTGGAGATTGTATACACCTAGACTAGGGATTGAACCCACAACCCAGGTATGTGCCCTGACTGAGAATGGAACTTACAACTTTTGGTTATAAGATGATGATCCAACCAATTGAGCTACACCAGCCAGGGCTCCACTTCTTTGAGTGAGTTTGTTGGAATCAAACAAATTAATAGCTTTCAAATATGTTGAAAGTACGTTTTCAAATGTAGTACATGTGATATTTGAGGATATGTGTGGAAACTCAAATATCTTTTTAAAATGTGCTGAGGTAGCTATTTGTTATTTGTAACTGCCTGCCATCTATTTTATCTTGGGTCTGTAAGCAGGAGGCCAGACCTCATTTTCACATGTGACCCAAAGCAGACCAGGCAGAAGGTCCTTCCCTAGAGGGCTAGAGAGCTTCTGTGGTCGGGTTTTCATTCACTCCCAGACCCAGATCCAAGATCTGTCTGCTCCAAGATTCTTGTCAGGGCTGAGCCTGCAATTGCCCCAGAGCCTCTGAATTTCCTAGCTGTACTCTCTGCCTTCCTTTTGTCATTGCACAATTGCAACTGCTCTCTTATACACTGAACTGAAATGATACAGACTTGACCCCTAAGGAATAGGTCATTTCATTGACATTTACTCAAAGACCTGGGTTCCCCATAGACTCGGGCAGTCTGAGTATAGGAAGGGGAGGCTACTCCATCACCATCACCCCTGCAGGCTGAATTTTTAAATTCTCCTTTCTTTATTCTTCATGGGCTCCTCTGAGCAAGTGGTCCCCTGCCCCTTTCATAGCATACATTCTCTTCTTTAACATGCCCAGGAAGAGAGGGGATGACCTCTTAGAAGAAAAGATCAGGAGAAATCAGGAACTTCCTTGGTGTGTTAAGTGTTCAGTCCAGGAAGGAAGGCTGCAGGTGGGATAGAGGCATTGCTACAGGTTCCAGTCTGTTATTGTATGATCTTGGACAAGTAATTTAATCTCTTTGGGTCTCAGCATCAACATCTATAAATGGAACTCATAAGTTGACTGTTTTAAACAATTAAGAGTGCTATATAAGTCAAATCCTTTATAGGTAGCAGAAAATTTTAAATGTTGAATAATGAGGCTGACGAAAAGAATGAAGAAACTGGATTGTGCACTTAGTTTGAACAATCCTTTTGTTTTGTTTTGTTTTGACTCCAGTAGCTACTGCAGATGGCCTGGGAGCAAATGCTTTTCCACATCAGTGTTCGGTGTGCACACCTACCCAGGGAAGAGTCAGGACACAGAGCTGTGGATTAGTAGGATCTTCTGATTTCGTGGACCTTTTGTTCTTCTAAAACAAGGATTTTATTTTGTGCCAAAGAGGGTTTATGATGAATAGGCTGTGATCATCCTGCTGGAGAAAA
>PVIA01011241.1:0-45844 GCA_004024845.1 Tonatia bakeri
AAGTTTGCTTGCTGCTTGCAAATAAAAGGGCTAGGCTGTAAGCATTAGGCGCGGCTCTCACTTGGAAGCCCTGACGGGTGTAGTGTCCTAGGACACTCTGAGAGTTCGCCCCTGTCAGGTAAAACCATGGCCAATATATAACATCTTTGGAACCCAGAAAGTCTCCAGCATTTGGTGTCTCGCTCTCTGAATACAACACCCACCAACTGAGGTCAGGGAGAATGAATACCTCCCCCAGCAGGCTACTCAGTTTTGCTGGGTCCAGTCACCATGCAAGCAAATGCCCCAGCTTTGTGAACAGGTCCTTCCCTGTCCCTGCAGACCTGTGTTACCGCTTTGTAGGACTCAGGGCTGACTTGGGCGAGTACATTCCTCATCTTTCAGGTGATAAGGGCAATCCCTAGGCTCTGGGGTTTCTGTGAGAAACTTGAAGGGCAACTTGTAAATATTTAGCTATATGGCATGTGGTACCCATTTGTACTTTTGTCTGGGCCCTGAAACTTTGGGGGTGGTCCTGATGGCACCCGCATGCATCAGATCCTGTGCTAATCCCTAGAGGTGAAGAAATAAACATGATGTAGTTTGTACACTAAGGGGCTCTAATATGATAAGAATGGAGGGAATATGGATTTGCTGTCTTTTAGGAGAATGAGCAGCAGGAGGTGCCACTAGAAAATACTACAAAATAATATACTTCAAACTGATTTATCACACCTGCAATGCTTCATGCCATGCAAAAAGTGGCCCACTGTACCTTTTTAATAAAGAGGTATATTCTGTCCTATAGTGACCTGAATAAAACTGTTAATGTTTTAAGGGGCCAGGTGTGTAATTCTCCTACTTTTACAGCATTTGAACTACATTTCCTATGCCTTGTGTATATCAGAAATTATAGAAAGGCAAGGGATTTCAAAAACTTAGAAAACAAAAATATCAAACAGCACCTTTTGAGACGCTTCCCAGAGCTGCCCAGTTGGCAATCTGTCTGAGGCCACGATATCAGGTGCAGATTCATAACAGTGAGAATGGTTTATACGGTCATCTACTGAACTCACTTTGTGCCATGGACCCTGCATGCAGAGTAAAACACAAATTATTGTAATGGAAAGTATTTGAGACAGAGCCTACTGTTTTAAAAAAGGTCACTCAACTTTTGGATTTCCCTCTTGAAGCCGGGACAAAGTAGTTTCTTTGGGATTGGCCATTTTTAGCAAGACTGTGTGATTTGAGGGTAATGTTAGAGTAACCTTCATTTCACAGGACAATTTGTTAGAAATTTAGGGTACTACGATCAGTGACTAATATTTTGGGGTAAGAAGGCTAGAGAATACAGTTGCCAGGTTAGCATACGGTTGTAGAAACTCTCAGAAGAAGGTGGCGATGAGGACCAGATTAAAGAAGGCCAGACTGGGGTGGTCAGGCAACGGAGAGTGGAGCAAATGAGGGAGAACAGGAGCTGCAGAATGGGGCAAAGCAGGAGGGACATCAGAGGCTCCGGAAGCACAGAGGACTCAAAGGAACTGTCCAGCTCCCTGTGGAGTTAGGCACGATCCAACAATTGGTCAACCAAAGCTGCTGAGATCTACTTTCTATCTTCAAAGCTTGTAACTCTGAAATGTCCTTGACCTCAAAAGGGACTTCTCTAGTTTGAACTGAGATTTCACCGAGTACAAAAGCAGGCATAAAGCTAGGCAACACTCACACACACACACACACACACACACACACACACACTCTCTCTCTCTCTCTCTCTCTCTCTCTCACACACATACACACATGGCAACAGGAAAAGACAGAAGATGTGAATGAATGGATTTGGGCAATTGCCCACGATAGCATCAGGGACTGTGGGAAACTGGAGACCACACAGCCTCACCAAGAAAAAGGTCCTCTCAGGTTTGCGGGTCAGGTTTTACCAGATGTTTTGATTCAGTTTGAGGAAAGCCAATGAGTTTTACGTAAAATTTCTGAATTTTAAGTTTTAGCAGCTGCGTGTGTGTGTGTGTGTGTGTGTGTGTGTGTGTGTGTAAAATCCTGTGTGGGGAGAAATCTTCTCTGCGCTCTGCTGGCGCTGCGTGGGCTGCCAGTGTTGAAAGGTTCTCTAGGGACACTGCTGGTGCTCCCAAGCACTGCTTGCTTGCACAACGAACGTTTCAGAGACTCTGGTTCTCCCTCAGAAGGCAAGGTTTCTATTTTAAAGAGAGACATGATGATTACAGCGAGTCTTATTTTTCCCTTTACCAGATAATTGGCTCTTGTTTCTTTCAAGTCCACAAGAAGAGACTTGCTCAAGGGGAGAAGTCTTGGCATGTGTGGTCAGCTATGTGTAAGAGTTCACACTCATATCCCAGGGGTGTTCTTGGTTGGTAACAGTTGCCTCAGCAAGCTCTAGTATCTCACCACACTGGAGCTTGAGTTCCTGAAATTCAGCGGGGATTACATTCCCTACTGCTACAGCATGTATATACTCCACAACACAACTAGAACAGAGCTTGCTAGATGTTTGGTAATTGATAAATATAGCGGCTGTAGTCAACAAATTTGTGCTGTTAGGCATTTGCCTTTCTTTGAAAAGTTCAGACGGTATCCCCTTAAAACACTAAAATAAAAATTGGCATCGCAATAAAAAGAGCAAATCTTTGACCTGCCAAGGTAAGCTTTCATTGTTAATTCATTTTTGAGTTATACTTTGTAAAACTCTGCTTCTTTCACCCCGTTCTCCCTGTGCTCTTTTGGCTTTTCACACTATCCACCAGTGACGGGGCCAAGATGTTGGAAACTTCTGTGAATCAGAAAGAATCCTGTCACTGTAAACCATTGGTTTCTAAAACTTCCATACACACCACAGTCCCCTGGGGGTTTCATAGAACACAGATGGCTGATTCCCGCCCACAGAGCTTAGGATTCCCAGGTCCGGGTTGGGGACTGAATGTGCATGCTCCCACCAAGTACCCAGGAGGTGCTGCTGCCGCTGGGCTGTGGACCACACTTCAAGAAGCACCACTGACTGTTTCTGGTTAACGCGAACTGGTCTTAGGTGTAGAGCGATAATGTCACTTAAAGTCGCGAAAGTCAAAATGGGAAGTGAGGGACTGGATGACCACTGTCCTTTCTGCAACTGGGGGAGTTCCAGTGACATGGGGCTTTCAGCACTCAAACGGGACGTGTACAGCAGGCCAGGATAAGTCGATCACGCTAAGTGAGAGTTTGGAATAAATTGGAAACAAGTTTTTTTTAAAAATGCAGGCAATGAACACTTTCTACTGAAAGATGCATCGTTTGAAATATATGTAATAATAAATGATGATGTAGACACATTCAGACCCTTGAAGCCAAAATAAATACTTATTTAATGTTCTATTGAGCAGTTAAACCAGGAGCTCTTTTATAAGAATACAGTCTTATCTCAGTAACTTGGAGTCTTTGATTCTGAGGGAATTCGTTTCTTATACTGCTCACAGAATGCTTTATCACTACTGAATGCAAATTAATTCAAAGTAAGTTAATTCGAAACTAAGTGAATCAGAAGGCAAGACCACTAGGCTCTGAGAGTTAATTGAGTGGTTCTGGCCACTGGACACACAACTGAGAAGCACCAAGGGGTTAGTTTTGTCAGAACTTGTGAACCTTTCTGATAAATAGTATAAGACGGAAAGAAAGGGGAACATAAAAAATAAAAGAAAATCAATGTATTCCAAAGCTACTTTAAGTGATTTAGATGCCACCAGATTAGAAAACTGCCTTTTTAGGCTTCTAATAGAGATTTTTTTCCACAGTAGGTCAGAAGAAAAAACGTCTTTTTAGGTCTGCAAATGGTCATTCCCCTGTCCCGGGAGCTTTCAGAGGGAAAGAAGTGTTGGATGCCACAGTAGCCACTGCCCTTCCATTAATGGACAGGCCTATGAACTGGAAAACTCCATTTGCAAATCAGCAGAGAGTCATGACATGGTTCCTCAGTGGCCACCTTGGCTGGTTTACCTGTTGATAATAACCGTCTTCTTCCTGTTGCCTATGTGCTTAGGCCAAACGTAAGTGTTTGCCTCGTATCCTTAACTTCCGTAACACCTGGCTACTGAGGTTTATGCCGCGATAGATCACGCATCTTGAAAGTTTTACTAATTGAAATAGAACACAAAGTAAAAAAGGACGTGCCTTCTGAAGATGAATTTAGGATGTGTCAAGAATTGAGAATGTAGAGATAGTCATGCCAAGCCATTTAGTATACAAATCCTCATTAGAGTATCCTGTGCAGCAGCCCACATAATAAAAAGAAAGTTATAATCGTCAGCTCATCAATTTTTTTTTTGTATCTTAGAGCTGTCTTGAAGATAAGAAAACAAACTCTCACAATGGATGACAAAATGACACAATGATAAACTATTTAGTGTGGATATAATATAGAACATTATTCCATCTGGCCTCAGGCATTTTATTCTATGTGTAAGAGTTGCTTAGCAATTTCATTACAATGTTAGTGTTTCACAGATTGACTATGCAGGGAACATTTAAATCACTACAAGGATACCATGATGTAACTGATAGGCCATTCAGAAATCCACATTACAAATATTTTTTTCTCCAAATTTCAGATCAGGAAAGGGTTTTCAGGGAATTGGTTCCACAGGAAAAATTATGGAAAATACTTGGCAAAGACAAGGGAAATAAAGTAAAAGAGAGAGCCCTTAAAATATTGAGAAAAATATTATACATTCTAAGTGACAACTCCAACAACTTCTAGGCATTCCACTTAGAGTCCGAACTCTGTTGTCTCAAGAATCGAACTACTAGTCACTTCACCCCAAGCAACGATTTATTATTATTTTTTCTCTGCAGAATGGAGAACAAGAGTGAACCATCATACAATCATATTTGATAAAATGTCTGTCCTCAAAGTAGTTGTTTCCATGGAATGTTAACGTACTTCAACCAAGTCAATTTTTAAGAGCTGGAGGACACACAAAAATTAGAAAAAATATGCATATCAAATAGAACAGGAAAAATCAGAATTCTACTCCTTATTTACTGAAAGGTCGATTGATGAAAAATTAATAGAATTGCTTAGAAACTAATAAAATTCTGGAGCAGATGCCTCTCAGTAAAACCAACAGAACTATTTTTCTACAATGGTAAGATTCCCTTTTTTATCTATGGAAACCATGTAAACCAGGTTTTCATGAAATTGCAGATAGAAAATTATCTTTCCTATTATTTCCATAACCATCACATTTCTTGAAATTTCAAGATACAGCAAACTGCCCCCTGCACAACAGTTCACCACACTGTATATTCTTGTTTGTTTTTGAGCATATATTCATTATAATAATATCACCATTTCACCAAAACAGTAATTGAAACACCAAAAAAAAAAGTCAATCTCTCTTTTGTCTAAATGATGCAGAATAAGTATTTTTATTTTCCTAGGCCTCACTTAAGAGACTAGATATTTTGCCATTATTTAAATAGCTTCAAATCTAATTATTTATTTTGTGTATATATTGAAGAAAAAAAAAGACTTCCTGGTTAGCAGTATCAACCAAGATTTAACTCAACACTTTAAGATAAATATATTTTAAGGAAGAGCTATGATAAAGAATAAACCACCTGAGAATTAATTTCAAAATAAAGTTGTGTTATCTCTGATGGTTAGTACTGACCATTCTGATCCTGTAGAATGCCAAATATTTTCATAGCTACACAAGGATAGCTATCTAGTCTCATGACCTGACCTATCAAAGGATGATGGCATATCTATCCGATACCACTTCGTGAGTCAAACCATAACACTATATTAGAAACCACTTGAGATGAACAGAAGTTCTGAAATTTCATCACTAACTTAGATACAGTAATTTAAAAGTAATTTGTAGTTAAGCCTTAGAAAATAATCATTTTTTTAAACTTAGGATACATATTTGTATAGCTGTTTTTAATTATCACTATTTCTACTTTTAACCAACTGTGAAATTAAAATTAAAAGCCAGCACTTGGGTAAACCATTTTGCTTTATAGATCACTTTTAAAAAATTGGGTTAGAAGAGATTCTGTTTTATGCATCCTGTTTTCTGTAAACCTTTTATAAATCATTAGGTTCTTTTGATGATGCTTCTCCAGAAATGGAAACGCCTCAGTGCAATATGTGACTAGTTCTTCACATCCTTCCTGGCAGGCTCTCCTGCTCTGGGAGGAAGCCTGGCCAAGAATGCTGGCAGTCCTGGGCTGGGTGTGTGTAGTGAATCATCTGAGTGCACAGGGTGTGTGCAAGGCAGACCACATCCAAGCCTGGCACTTGCAAGCCTGTTGCCAAGGACTCAAGATCACAACCAGATCATGACAAACAATTCACAGGGCTGGGGAGAGAAGTGAGAGCCAGCAGGCAAGTTGGGTGAGAAGGAACAGCCCTGGAGTATTTGAGGACATGGCTGGCAGACAAGGTGGTGACCTTGCTGGGTTAGTTGTAGCATGATGCCTTACCTCTCCGACAGAGCTGTCATGGTTTAATGGAGAAAAGAGTATTCATGACCCCCACCTGCCCCTCCCACAGAAGGGGAGAGGAAGCAAATGAAAAGATGGTCACTGTGTGCCTAGGGACTTTGGGCTTCATGCCCCTTGTTCCTACTATAGAAAACTAGGGTGAAGAGGCAGGGGAGGCAAGCACAGGACTCAAGCTGTCTTCTTTCCTCCTCTTTGTTCAACTGGCCTACTGCCCAGCCGACCAAAAATAAAATCACAATATAAATAAACAAATAAAATAAGATATGTACAGATGTGTTTCTCCTTTTGAGAATTCAGTTTGCTCCCATAAGCTGCCACTCACAGAGGACATTTCTAGAGAAAAAAATTTAAACTTTTGAGACTGGCTGTGGGGGAGGGGGAAACAAGACAAGTGACCAAGGATTGGGCAGGCCAGATCATAGAGTTCAGTTGCAAGATCTGGTTCAGTGAAATCATTTTTCTCAGAAGTGCATCCAGAGAACATTGCTGCTTAGGCCTAGCTTTGTAAAAACACAATGCTTTTTACCAAAATGGAAGCCAAAAATAAATTCATTGGGGTGATTTAAATGCACAGATAATTCTAAGTGTTAAATTCTTGATAGATGCTTAGAAATTGATTTAAAAAAGTATTTTATTTTCACACAACTTTATTTTCACTTAACATGTGGTATGTGCATCTTTAGCACTGTGATACCATAGTTTTAATAGTCATTTGCTCTTACTTCACACTCCAGAAAAAGGCCATTGTGACTTAACCTTCAAAATACAATCCCAAAGTCAGTAACAGTCTCTTCTCTGCCTGACTTGTCAGTCTGGGCTAATCAATGTCTCCTCAGACTTGAAGTCTAATTAAGTCGAAGGGATCTAAATGAGATAGAAATTACTTGGTTTTGCTTATTAGCTCTTCTTTTTGCAAGATAAGAGAGAATTAGAAAGAAAACAAGCAAGAGAGAAGAAAAGATAGAGAGAATTGCATCTTGTTTGTCCTTCTAAATTATAGACTTCATAGGAAGAGAACTTAGTGAGCTTCTCCTCTTAAAGCATATTTTTATCAGTCAGCCCAGATGGATCAGTCTGATGAACCAATCCATAGAATTTGGATAAATTTCTTCTCTTTCGATCTTCGAAGATCCCATCATCACAGATGCTCTGCTTCTATTGAGGGATATGGCTCGTTGAGATTTTTGAGATGCTAATGGAAAAGGTGCCGCCAGATACGATGATTTATGAATTTTGATGTGAATATCACTGACACACCAAAGTAAATGCCGAAGAAGTATGCAGCTGATTTTGCAAGATGTATGGTATACAATATACTCAAAATGATGGATAATGCACCCATCGAAATGAGACAAAGACTGCTTTGGCAACTGCTTCTCTGTCTCATTATCTTTATTTCAAATTTTGCATGATACAGAGCAGCCCTCTCTAGTTAATTCAGCGACCTAGCTGCTGTCCAGTTTCATAAGTTCTTATTCTAATTGTCAATAATGGTACATGAATCAGCAATTGGAGATAACAGTGCACTCCCTTTAAAAGAAAACATAAATAATTATAAAATTAAACAAATGTGTAATAAAGAAAATTTAAAAGATGCAAGTGACAGTAATGTCAAACATCATTCTCAGTCCCTTTTTTAGTTTTCAAATACATTTTGTAGATATTTCTGTTTTTATCTTTAAAACAATACTGTGAGATAGACATTAGAGTTCTTATTTTTTTACCTGAAATAATTTTTATTTTTCAATTACGGTTGATATAAAATAGTAAATCAGTTTCAGGTATACAACCCAATGACTACACATTATATAACTTATTAAGTTATCAACCAGGTAAATCTCATGCCTGTCTGACACCATGCATAGTTATGGCAACATTATTGACTATGTTCCCTATGCTGTACGTCCCTTCAACTATTCGGTAACTACCAATTTGTACTTCTTAATCCCTTCCCCATTTTCACCCATGCCCCCAGCCCCCTCCCATCTTCAACGCCCTTTAACATTTCCTGTGCTACTGGTTTGGTGGTGATGATCTCCTTTAGCTTTTCCTCATCCGGGAAGCTGTTCGTCTGTCCTTTGACTCTACATGACAGCTTTGCTGGGTAGAGTCATCTTGGTTGTTGGCCCTTGCTTTTCATCACCTTGAATATTTCCTGCTAATCCCTTCTGGCCTGCAAAGTTTCTGCTGAGAAATCAGCTGCCAGTCTTGTGGAACTTCACTTGCAGGTAATTTAACTGCTTTTCTCTTGCTGCTTTTATGATTCACTCTTGTCTTTAATCTTTGGCATTTTATTTATGATGTGTCATGGTGTGGGCTTCTTTGAGTTCATCTCATTTGGGACTCTCTCTGCTTCCTGGGCTTGTATGTCTATTTCCTTTGCCAGTTTAGGGCAGTTTTCCATCATTATTTTTTCACATAGGTTTTCATTTCCTTGATCTCTCTCTTCCTCTGGCATCCCTACAATGTGAATGTTGATACACTTGAAGTCTTCACAGAGGCTCCTTATACTATCCTCATTTTTGGATTCTTTTTCTTCTTTTATTTTTTAAATTTTATTTAATCTTTATTGTATTTTTTTCATTACCTTTTAGTCCTGTTATACCCCCACCCCCAGCCACCACTACACTGTTATCCTTGTTTTATGAAAGAGAAAACTGGCTTATTGATATAAAATCACTTGCCGGAACCATATGGCTATTCATTAGGAAAGCCATTATCAGTACTAAGATTTCTTAGAGTTTATGGTTGCTGCCTGGTAAAAAATATTTAATCATTAAGAGTTCAGTGTGAAAAAAGTTATATAATATCAATAGGAATTTGCAGAATCATATATTAATTTTTGTTTCTACAAAATACAGGGTGGGGAAAAGTAGGTTTACATTCATATGAAAAATATTACAATAATTAATAAACAATAATACAAGAATAAATTCTGCATTTCATGTTCTCACAACTATAAACCTACTTTTGTCACATCCTGTATTATTGCTAAGACAATGTATATGACTAGAACACATCATATATTTAGTTTTGAAGTAATTTTATAGTACTTAGAATAAAGCCATATATTAAATATTTTTGTGTGATATTACTATATTATTTAAATTAAAAAAACATGGCAGGTTTTATATATACACACTTATATTTACTAAGGTTTCTAGTCTTACTTTTTGAAATTGCAATAATTAAAAAAAACAAAAAAATAAAGGGATCCTTTTAAAATAGGGGTAAGGTAATAGCACTCTTCTCAAACTATTTCTCTCCTTATTTCACTCCAAGTGAAAGGCAATGTCCAACTGAAAGCTTCCCCCCTTAAATCAGGATCAAGAAGAGGATGTCTCTCTCATCATTGCTATTCTCAAAAGTTACTCAAAAACTTTCAGTTCTGGGACTATTAAGTAAGAAAAAAAGTATACAAATTGGAATCTAAAGAATCTTACAAAAAATGAGCTCATAGACAAGTTTAGCAATGTCATAATACACAAGATCACTGTATAAGAATTGGCTGCATATCTATACACTAGCAATTAGCAATCAAAAATAAAATAAAGAAAACAATTTGATTTACCACAGTTTGAAAAGAATGAAATACTTAGGAATATATGTAACCAATGAAATGCAAGACTGTAAACCAGGGGTGTCAAACTCATTTTCACTGGGGGCCACATCAGCCTCGTGGTTGCCTTCAAAGGGGTGAATATAATTTTAGGACTGTATAAATGTAACTACTTTTCAACTAGAGGCAACAAGCTCGGCGCTGCAGATGGGTTGAAGCTAGGTGCAGGGCCAGATATAACAAGGTGGAGGGCCTTGTGTTTGCCTCCTGTGCTGTAAACTAAAAACTACAAAGCACTGTTGACAGAAGTTTTAAAACACCTAAATAAATGAAAAGATATTCCTTACTCATGGATTGGAAGATAATTTTGCTCTTATTAACATCTTACAGAGGTGATCTATAGCTTAAATGCAAAACCTATCAAGTTCCTAATGGTCATTTTTTTTGGAGAAGTGAACAAGCCGACCTAAGGTGCATATAGAAATGAAGCGATCCTTGACACTCAAAACTATGTTGACAAAGAAAAATAACATTGGGGTACTCACACTTCCTGTTTTCAAAGTTACTAAATACTACAGTAATCAAAACAGTATGGCATAGGAAAAACAGAATATATAGATCAAGGAAATAAAACTGAGAATTCAGAAATAAACCCATACATCTATGGCCAGTTGATTTTTGACAAGGGTGACAAGACAATTCAATGGAGGAAGAACAGTGTCTTTGACAAAAGGTGCAGGAATAAATGGATGTACACATGCAAAAAATGACATTGGGCCTCAGTCTCATATGATGTACCCTCCAACAGGAGTCAACAACCTATGGAAGAATTAAAATTATAAAAGCCTTAGGAAAAATATGTGTGATTTTGGATTAAGAAATGATTTTTTTTTTAAAAATGATACAGGAGAGCCCTGGCTGGCGTAGCTCAGTGGATTGAGCATGGGCTGCGAACCAAGGCATCGCAGGTTCGATTCCCAGTCAGGGCACATGCATGGGTTGCAGGCCATGGCCCCCAGCAACTGCACATTGATGTTTCTCTCTCTCTCTTCCTCCCTCCCTTCCCTCTCTAGAAATAAATAAATAAAATCTTTAAAAAAATGATACAAGAGAAACAAAAGAAAAAACCAAGTTGGATTTCATAAAAAAAAAAAATACTGTGTACCAAAAGTGATAAAAACCACCTGTAGAATGGGACAAATATTTGCAAATCATATATCCGATAAGGGTCTGGTGCCCAGAATACATAATAAACCCCAACAATTCAACAATAAACAGACAAACCACCCAATAAAAATATAGACTGAAGATGTGAATAGGCAGTTATCAAAATAAAACATAGCAAAGGGCCAATAAAGATATAAGAAGATGTTCAATATCATTAGTTATCAGAGAAATACAGATCGAAACCACAATGAGAGACAATTTCACACCTGCTTGAATGTCCATAACGATGATGACAAATTAAATTTCAGAAGAACAGAAAATAACAAGTGTTAAGAAGATCGTGGAGACCATGGAATCCTTATACACTGCTGGAATATAAAATGATGCAGTGAATGCGGAAAAGTTTGGTAGTTCCTCAAGCAGTTAAATATAGAGTTAACACATGACTCAACAATTCCACTTCTAAGGACACACCCAAGATAAATGAAAAAATAGTTTCAGACACAACTTCTAATGAATGTTCATTGCAGCACTTCGTGACTGCCTCACACTGGAAACAACCCAAATGTCCATCAACTAATGAAAGGACACACAAACATGTTATGTCCAGACAACAGAATATTATTCAGCCACATAAAAAAAATGAAGCATGATACGTTACAACACGGATGAATCTTAAAAATATTATGCTCATTGAAAAAAGTCACCAAAAACCACATAGTGCATTATTTCATTTACCAGAACAGCCAAATTCATAGTTACAGAAAGGAGATTAGTGGCTGGAGATTAATGGGGAAAGGGGAAGTTAGGAGGTACAGGGTTTATTTTGGCGGTGATGAAAATATTCTGAAATTAGATTGTGGCACAACACTATGGACATACTAAAACCTCTAATTGTACACTTTAAAGTCGTTAAAATAGGGGATTATGTGATTTTATCTGCCTAAAAATAATTTTGTTTGAAGCTGATACTACTGTGCAATGGCCAGAGGCTTTCTGTGGTCTGGTCCGCCATTATCTGTCTGACTTCATCTTTTTCTTCCCTCCCTTTCGTTCTGCCTGTAACAACCACACTGCACTGGCCTTCTTCCTGCTCTTCTGCAAACCTCCAATCATGCTCCCAGCTTAGAAACTTTGAGTTGCTGTACCACCAGTCACATTACCCACCTCCTCTCCACCTGTAAGTCTGTGTCACCTTGCAATGAGGCTTTATCTTACCATTCTGGATACAACTTCATCCCTCCACCCATGCCTGTGATTCCTCTCTCTCTCCCCTGCTTTCTTTTTCTTCATAGAATTTATAAACAACCTAAGGGTTGTTTATTACCAGTCTCCTACCCAGTGGAATATTAACTTTGCAAGGACAGGTTTTTTAGCTGTTTTGTTCTGTGCTAATCCTTAGCATCTAGAATTGTTTCTGAAACATAATAGATTCCCAATAAATATTACATGAATGAATTAATAAAAACAATCCCAAACTAAAATGACTCTTGTAAGGAAGAAGGAATAGTAGGAAAAGACAGACCCAACATCAAGATGATCGCATTTATGTAGAAATCATTTTTCTGTTTAAAAATGTCTTCTTTTGTTCGAATGTGATTTAAGAAGAGTAATTATGATTTTTGAATGGCAAATCATGTTACATGATTTCTGAAGTCCTTCCAACCTCTAAAGTAAACAGATGCTCTGAAAATAAGAATGCTTATAAAAACTCAGCTGTAAGATCCACACAGGTTCTTTAAAAAGTGATTAATAAGTTAATTTGACAATTATACACAGGTATAATTCTTTATGAACCCTTCCATTACCAAAGGTGAATAGGTAAATTTAGACAGGGTATATGCAGAAAATTATTTTCTGAATTTGGGAAGTTATGCCAGAAATCATATCAAGGCACTATTGCTATGCTTTTTTTATGTCCCCATTCTGCTAGGTCAGGGAGAAAGGGATGATCCAGTCCAGAAAAAAAAAGTTTCTGAGACACTTGGGGAGGAGGCGAAACCCCAAACAACTAAACTTTAAGCAGCTAAAAAAAGATTCAGCTAAAAGCTAGAGATGCAAGATGAAAGACTGTAGGTAAATTTAAACTCTCAAGCATCAAGTAGCTGCATAACACTGAGGAAATGTGACTCAATGTTATGAAAAAGATTTAGGTTCTCTCTTCAAAATATGAAAAAAAGTTTACTTTTACTAAGCATAATGGTTCTCTCAATCCTGGTCTAAACCTAATAAATTTCGTTAATGTTATTAGGACGAGTAAATGGCTATACTTCATGTTTACCCATTTCATTTTTTCAAACAGGAACACCATCATTGAGTACAAACACACACCAATACTTTTTTCAGTTGGTTAATTCTATGAGAAGACTGCGTGCTAAGAGTATCAACCTCTGGAAACTTTACAAGCAATTTTTGATCTGGTAGCTGAGAATAATACATTCCCAACCCTAATAGCCAATAAATTGGGACAGCCACTTTGGCAAACATTTTGACACAGATCCTCGAAAGGTTAAACACAGAGTTCCCATAGGCCCCAGCAGTTCTCATCCTACCCAGTTCCACGTGTACCTGAGAGAAAGGGAAACACACATCCACACAGAAAGTTGCACACAAATGTCCACGTCAGCATTGTTTATAGTATCTCAGAAGTGGAAAATCCAAACGTTCGTCGACTGACAAAAAGAAAAATAAAATCTGATGTATCCAAACAACGAACATTCCACTCTAAAGAGAAATGAAGTCATGATACATGACATTGTGAATGAACTTGGAAACTATTATGTTAAGTAAAAGAAATTGATCACAAAATACCAGGTATTATGTGATTCTATTTTTATGCAATACCCAGCATAGGCAAATCTATAGAAAGTGTATTAGTGGTTGACAGGGAAGCAGGGGTTTCAGGCGGAGGGGAGAGGGACCACTAATGGGTATGAGGTTTCTTTTGGGGGGTTCTAACATTGATCGTGGTGATGAGCACACAATGATGTGAATATACCACACACCGCTGAACCATATACTTGAAACAGGCACATTGTGTGGTATGTGAATTATATCTCAGTAAAGCAGATATTTTAAATAAGTAATAAGCTGTGAAAGTACCTCTTTATTATGAGGAGACATGACCACCTGCTGACCGTCCTGCCACCAGGGAAGACAAGAGGGGAGTGCAGGGTATGCTGTTATGTCTGTGCATGGGCAGATTTCAGAAGCATCTAGAGGGGGCTCTGTATGATTCCAGGTTACAATGTTGGGAGGTTGAGCCTTATAAATTAATACATGCAGGTAGGATGGTAGTTATTGTACATCTCAGACCAAAGTAGTAGATCCTCCTAAAAGACAGCTATAATCACTCCTTTTCTAAAAATCTTGTGGGACAAAATCTAAACTCCTGTGTTTAATACACCAGTCTGGCTCTTGAGAGTTTTCCAGCTTCAGTTCCAGCTCCTCACGCACACATGACATTTTAATCTTCTCAAACTATCCTAGTTGCCCCAAACACTGTGCTCTTTCCTAACTTTGGTGTGGAGGATACCGGGCCAGCGGTATCCATCGCAGCTGCAGATGCTCGTTGAAACACAAGAAAAACATACACACGGATAATCGAGTCCTGTGGGGAAATAGGTATGAAAAGGCCACTCTCTCTAGTGGAGAGTGCCTTGGCCACCCACCCCAGGGGAGAGCATCCTGGCCAGATGTGGGGGCGGGGGGCTCTGCCCGCAGAGACCCCTGGCCACCACAGATGAGAATAAGTCTACCAAAACATGATCTGCTTGGGGAGGAAAGGTGGCCGATCTCTTGAAGGAGAAGGACCAGGAGCCTGTTCCTCAATGGGCTTTTATTGGGTTTATTTACACAGGAATACAGGTAAAGCTCATTACTCATTGTCAGGCAGTAAGGATCAAACAATAGATAACGAAGAACTCTGAGGGCCTTTTTTGAGTCAGGGTCAGATAGCTAAAGAGCTGTAAAACTTTCAGGAACAAACTTACTTCTTGCTTGGACCCTTATGATTTCATTGAGAGCATTCCAAACAAAGCAGGTTTTACAGGATTTTACATATTCTTTTTTACACCTGATTGCCCAGGGAACCTGCCCTTTCCAGCACAGAGCTGCACCACCCTCTATCATTGTTTCAGGCTTAGGTAGAGCAAGGGAAGTAAGGCAGCCAAGAGATTAGGAGATTTTCTTGCAGATGGAATGAGGACCCAGGCTATGTCAAAATTGAGGGGCAAGAGTCCATTACCCCCTTTTGCTGTAGTCCCCAAAGTCCTTCCTTGCCTACCACGTGATTGTGCCTGTCTTAGGTTGTTCCCCCCTTGGGGAATCTTACCCATCATTGGCTAACTGACCAAGCACTGGGGGCCAAGCAGGGTGAAATAAAAGGAGCAGAAACAGTGCTCCTGCCAGGGAGATAAGCTTGTCTCCTTGCTGGCTTACAGTCCAAGGTCATTCCCTCAGCCTTAGCCTTGGTGGGAGTTACAGCTTCTGATACCAGGCAGGGCAGTCCCCAACAGTTTGGAAACTTTGTTTGTGACGCCATCTCCATGTGCTTGTAACACTTTATTTGAATTCCTATTTGGGTACTGATCATTTTACTGTAATTAAATTAGCAATCTTTTAAGTTAGTAATCTTTTAAAATTAGTAACCTTTTCCCCAGACTATGAGTCTCCCAAGGCCAATATCTGGCACATGGTAAGTGCTTAAATAAAATAGTTATTACTTGGCTGGCTGGCTGGATGATTGAATCTAGTGTTGCATTTAATCATCTCTGCTCTACAGGAAAGGAGGGGAGGGTGGAATGAAGCAATATTTTATAAATACAATGTAAGTTTAAAAGTATTTAAATGGTGTGAGCAATCACAAATTAAACAGGTGGACAATAGTGTGGAATAAGCACAAAATTTACAGTTAGGAGGTTTTACTCCGGATGAATCCCTAATCCCTGGCATAAGAGCATTCCATTGTGCTAAGTATATTTATATTTTTAAACAATACAGCCCTAAACACAAGCCAACTACTTCCTTTAGGTGCTCATTCAATAGACATAAATGTCTACAAACTGCCACTTTTCTGAAGTTTGTTCAAATAGAAGTAAGATAAGACCCGATTTGCACCTCAGGTGAGGACTAGTGCCCACCTCCCATGGAAGATAGAAGTCTAATCTCTAAGTCTGGGAACACACAGTATGTTCCAGGTCCCAGGCTGACCATGTACAGCCTCCCACAGTGCTGCTTCCCAGTTCAGACTGTAGCCAGCATGGACCCTCATCATTAGTACTGCTGGCTGCGGCTAACCCGCCTGTCAAATTTTCTGAATTCTCAGTCAATTTACTTTAGCTGTTAAGCTTGATCTTTTGTGTCCATATTTCTGCTGATGCTGTTTACATAAGCATTCCTCAGAGACTCAGGCTTGACCTCAGTTTCATGCTCTGGTGCTTCCTCAGTCACATCATCTCTTTGCTTTCCGGTGCGAGACAAAATAAAATTCAAATATAGTTTAGTGTTGTATGCACCGGCTTGCATGATGTAGATTTGGAGCATAATGCTTTTAGTTTACCTATCTGCCTGAAATTTGGATGCCTCAGCCTAATGCTCTGTGTAACTACCTCACAGGTATCAGATCACGTGAGAAATAGTGTGGGGCACCAGGAAGCGGTCGGCAAATGTCGGGTCTTCATCATTTAACTCTGACTATGTCAGATGGTTCCCAGGATAAAGCTTTAACAACACACTTGTAAGTTGTGTACTTCAATGGGGACAAAAGGAATAAAGCAATCAACTCCCTTTAAATACAATCTTTCACTTAGATATTAAATCTTTGTATGCAATCTTGTAGTGAAGCTATACAATAAACTGGTCTTTTAATACACACATAAGTGTTTACAGGGGTGGTCTTTGTGCTGCATGTGTAGAAAATATTATATTCTATTGACTACAAAGTTACTTACTATAGCAATTGTAATCTCTAAAATTGACAGTTTTCTAATTTGATATACAGTCATGATGTAGAATTTTTAAAAAAGAGCAATTAATTAGGGCAACCTGGATTTCTGATCTAGTTTCTGAAAGACTTAAGACTCACTTTTCTGTCATGAAAAAATATTAAGTTGATGGCCTTAATAACATCTAGAATTTGTTTAGCACAATTTGCTAAATGCTTTTATACCCATTCTTTCTCACAAAATTCTTGAAAATCAGAGTCGGAGCTACTTTTCTTACTTTTAAAATGTGGCTATAATGGATAACACTGTATTATATAATTTAAATTTGGTAAAAGAGTAGAACTTAAGTGTTCTCACTGAAGTCAATCAATCAATCAATCGATCAATCAATCAAAGATGGATATGCTAGTTAAGTAGATGGGGGGGATCTTCACAATGTACACATATCAAAGCACCACCATGTGCATTTTAATTATAATTTCATATGCCAATTATATCTCAATAAAACTGAAATAAAAACAAATAAAAAGCAGAAACACAAGTTGGGAGACTTGAGCTAGGTTGAAGACAGAGACTGCACGGAGCCCCCGGCCATGGCCTAGCTCTCCTGTCACATGTGGTGTCTTAGGGAGCTAAAGAGAGGGAATGATGTAAAATGAAAGAAGACTCTCTGCCTTTCATGTTTGAAAATCATTTTCACTGTATAGTTTTTCCTCTTTGGTCTTCACATTTTAAATGATATGTGATATATATTTTTTAATTTAAAATTCCTCTTTGAAATCAAGTTTTAATTTTCAAGAAGGAAATTTAGGAGAGCAATTCTAGTATAGATGTTATAAATTCAAATTATTCCTGTTGAGCCAAATGTTAAATAGTAACTTAATTGCCTTCAAATTTGCACAGCAACTAATTGGGCCTCCAGCCAATGGAAATCACATAGCATCGACTTGTAGCTGTACCTCTCAAATGTTCAGGGAAAGGAGTCCGATACACTTCTCACAGCATGCTCCCCGAATAGTTGCAAGTGTCCAGTAAGCTGCCAGCTGGTGCAAACTGGGACAAAAAACACATGTGCAGCCATAATAAAGTACTTTTGACTTCTGAGCACTAACTATCTGGCTTAGATTATTCCCTGTGACTTTCTAGTTCTTAGCATAGTAGATAAAAATAGACAGCAGGCATATAGTAGTTGCTTAGTAAATATGTGATGGAACTAGTTTTTTGAGTCCTTGTGACATTTCTGAGCTCAGATTTGTCTTGCACACAGTTTGCACGTGCTGTGGCAACCACAACCAACAGCACATCCCCTTGATGACAAACTCCAGGTGCCTCCTAGTGGCTGGGTGGTTGGAATTGTTATATTTGAATCTAAATACAGCCTTTTCTACTTTTGATTTAACCTCCTTCTATCCCCAACCCCTCAGAGACAGGATGCAAGAATTTTTAGGCACATGAGATCTCTCAGTATAATGTTGTGAGCCAGGATTCAGTCTCCAGAGGAAAAGCTATATAATGAGTACTTAGAGCAACAGCCATGGCATTACCTGGAAGACATTCACTTCAGAACTGATCCTAATACCTATGATGCTGGCTTGCAATTAAGTAGAGAAGAAATATAAACAATAAGCAGAGAGGAATAGGTGGGTAGACAAATAGCTAAATATTATATTAATGGTAAAAGCAGACATTAAAATATGTGTAACATTATGCCAGAAGTCAACAGCAATTTTTAGGAGGCTAAGGATAAAAACATAATGGAGATAAGAGACAAAATAAATTCAAATAAATTTTAAATGCTATGCAGTTTGAATTATATAAGGCTACCTTATATAATTAGAAAACTATATATTATAAATAATTATGTAATTTATATCATGTATATAACTACATATAATTATATAGGCAATATATAATTATGTATAATTATTATATAATGCTATACATAGTACGTTTTTAAAAAGCTAAGCTAGCAACACAAGTAAAACAATCTTTAATATTGTTTGATGAAAAATAGTATATAGACTTGAAAGATTTAAAAAGTATTACAAATAGCTCTGGCTGGTGTGGCTCAGTGGATTGAGTGCTGACCTGTGAACCAAGGGGTTTCCAGTTCAACTCCCAGTCAGGACACATGCCTGTATTGTAGGCTGGGTCCCCAACAACGGGAGCCTGAGAGGCAAATGCACATTGATGTTTCTCTCCCTCTCTTTCCCCCTTGCTCCACCTCTCTAAAGTAAATAAATAAAATCTTTTTAAAAGTATTACAAATAGCTACAGTGATATTAAGGGTAATATGTACATTATTAGTGTAGGTAATTAAAATAGTAAGTATCCAAAAATAACATAGATTAAAAGAAAAAATAAAGCAGAACAGAAAATATTCAATAAGATTACAAAACATTATGTATAATATGATCTCATTTTTGTAAAAAAAATATGTCCCAGATATTTTTAAAGGGAGACTAGAAGGATATATATGTGACCAACAGAATCTATTTTTTTTTGTTTTAAAATACATACATATTAATTGACTATAAAGGTATGTGTTTATTTCTGAGCTCTCTATTCTGTTCTATGGATCACTATGGGCTTGTAGTACAGTTTGATATTCGGTAGCATGATTCCTCCAACTTTGTTTTTCTTTCTCAGGGTTGTTGTTGCTATGCAGGGCCTTTTGTGGTTCCGTATACATTTTTGAGATACTTGTTTTAATTCTGTGAATTATGTAATTGGAATCTTGATAGGAATTGTTTGGATCTATACATCACATTGGGTAGCACGGACAGTTTAATGATGTTAATTATTCTACCTGTGAACACAGTTATATACTTGTACTAATTTGTATCTTCTTCAGTGTCTTATAATTTCATGAGTGCAGGTCTTTTACAACCTTGGTTAGATTTAGTCCTATGTATTTTATTCTTTTTGTAGCAATTATGAATGGGATTGTTTTCTTAATTTTCCTTTCTGTTAGTTCATTATTGGCACATGAAAACAACTGGTATTCGGCAGAGGAAGCAAGCGCATACAATGGTATAAAGGTAGTTCATTCAATAAGTAGTGTGGGCAAAATTGGACAGATGCATGCAAAAAATGAAACTAGATCACCTTCTTATACCACACACAAAAATAAATTTGAGATGGATTAAAGACTAAATATTTGACCTGAAACCAAAAAAATCCTAGAAGAAAACAGGCAGTAAAATCTTGGACTTTGCTAGTAGTAATATTTTATCTGATATATAACCCTGGGCAAGGGAAACAAAAGGAAAAATAAACAAATGGGACTACATCAAACTGAAAAGCTTTTGCACAGCAAAGGAGACCATCAACAAAATAAATAGCCCATGGAATTTGAGAACATATTTGCCAATATATTTGATATAGGGTTAATATCCAAAATTTATAAAGAACTTATAAAACTCAGCACCAAAAAACAAGCAATCCAATTAAAAAATGGGCAAAGGACCTGAATAGACACTTCTTCAAAGAGAACATACTGATGTTTAATAGATATATGAAAAGATGCTCAACTTCACTAATCATCAGAGAAATGCAAATTATAACCATGATCAGATATCACCTCATGTCTATCATCAATAAACAACAAACAACAAGTACTGGTGAGGATGTGGAAAAGGGGAACTAGTGCACTCTTGGTGGGAATACAAGCTGGTATAGCCACTGTGGAAAGAAGTATGGGACACCTCAAAAAATTAAAAATGGATCTGACTTTTGACCCAGTAATCCTGATTCCACTTCTGGGAATATATCCAAAGAAACCCAAAGCACTAATTTGAAAGAACATAAGCACCTCTGTGTTCACTGCAGTGTTATTTACAATTGCCAAGATATGGAAGCAGCTCAAGTGTCCATCAGCAGATGAGTGGATAAAAACAACTATCGGACATTTATACAGTGGAATTCTATTCAGCCATATAAAAGAAGAATTTTTTACCCTTTGTGGCAGCATGGATGGACGTAGAGAACATTATGCTAAGTGAAATAAGCCAGTTAGAGAAAGACAAATACCATGTGATTTCACTCACATGTGGAATCTAATGAACAAACCAAATAAGCAAAATAGAGACAGACTCAGAGACCAGGATGACAGCTATTTGTGGGGAGGTTAGGGGGTGGAGGGATTGAGCAAAAAGAACTCATGGGCATGGACAATAGTGAGGTGATTGCTGGGGGGAGGGAGTATAAGGGGGTTAAAGGGTAATGGAAAAAATACAATAAAAGTTAAAATTAAATACATATGCAATTCATTGTTTTCACAGTTAGCAAAAACACTAATTACTTAAAACAATAAAGAGATGGAGAGCACAGGCAGAGGCACTGCAAGGCCAACCCACAAGGCCAGCAGATGTGACCCAGGTGGAAACACCTGCTGAGCCTGGGCAGCCTAGGAGGCATCCCCATCCCTGAGCCATGGGCGTGGCGGGGAGAGCAGCTAAGCCCCTTCACATCCGGCCTTAAAGGCAGCTCTCTAGTTGTCTCTAGCAGCCCAATAGTGTTCTCTTACCCGTGGCTTCAGACTCACTAGCCTTCTCCACCAATGTCTACAGGTATGAAAATACCATTTCCAAGAGGTTCCACTACAGCCCAACCATCTCTTCAGAGCTGAGGTCCCTCATTTTGTTTTTCAGGGACAGACTTGATAACATCGAAAATTGTACATAGGGTTAAATGTTTCTAGTTTTGGAGATGACACTTTTTTCTTCCTAGTTTGGAACTATCAGATAGTGCTCTCATGGGAGACCCACTCAGCCTCAACTTCTTCACATGCAAAAGGAGTAAGAGTAAGTTCCACACTGTCTTATTTATGGTAAGCGACAGCACCCATATATGGAAACAATTGAAAGCAAAGCAAAGAACTGAAGTGAGGTCGGCTGAAGTAAATGCTTTACGCAATTTTTGGTTTAACCAAAGGATGCAAGGGTTATAATAAGATTCATATTCATTTAAATCTCTACCTAAAGCAGATATTTTAGATTACCATATCCTCAGGGTATTTAATAAAGCAATGCTTCAAACACATAAAGCAGATTTTTGAGAAAGCAATTACAGAAATTTCAAAGTTTATAGTTGCTGACTAGAAGTTTAATGTTAAAATAACACATCATATACAAACAGTTTTTTGTTAACTGTCATCTCAAGTTCTTGAATGAAACACCAAAGCCTTCTTTTCAATGGGTCTACTGGTTGGAAGCAAATACATCTTAATGCTAATCCATTTATTTTTATATTAAAAAGAAAACCAAGAATGCATCCCCATGCTGTCTCTTTCTCTTCCTGCCTGTCCCTCCCTCGCCTGGAGTAGATGCACCCTGCACTGCACAGGCACACCCGCCCAGACAAAATCACTCACATGCTGATTGCTTTTGTTCTCTCTGGAACATTGTTCCCTCAGAAACAACAGCAGTCCACCCTTCTCCAAATAGCGCTGGCTCTATGTAGAACTACAGTTTCAAAACCACAGCTGTTAGAAGCTGTCCAAAGTTAAAATGTTAATGCCATGTTTTCAACTCATAATCTCCAAAAATCCCCCCCTCCCCACTTTTTGGAAAACATAGACCCACATACCCAATTATCTACAGCTGCTGGGAAATAACACACACACACACACACACACACACACACACACGACCCATGGACTGCGTTTCCGCAATAACTTCTGAATTAGGAGGACAGATAGTCACAGATGTGTAACGTATTAAAATGTTCACCAAAATGTAACCCATGTGAAAATGAGAGAGTATCTCTGCTCACCACGCATGACTCGCTACTCTTTCTCCGTGGGACGCAGGCAGAGGGATCCAGGCAAATTTATGAGGCTGTCCTGTGATGCCACTGCTGGCCAAAGACCCCGCTTCAAAGTAAGATGCTATAAATTTCTTTCTCATTAAATACTTAGTCAACTTCACAGGAAGGTTTTAGATCCAAGTACTATATTCCCTGTGGTTAACAGATTTCCATCCATCTCTCTCTGTACAGGAACTTGTCTGTGAAATATTTCTTTGGATGAATGTTTTTACTGTTCCCTTGACCACTTGGAAAACCTAAATTTTATTTTCATATACGCAACTACATTTACATCTAGAGTCCTCCCAATTTCTTCTGCTTTTAGGTTATGTTTTTACACAACCCTTTAAACATTTAATGACAAACACACTAATTTTTTTTTTCCTTTTGGATACCTTATATTTAGGACAAGGAGTAACTAGAACTTCACAGATCTAATCACATAAATCTAAAAGTTAACTACAACACAGTGAACTACCAAAGCACCTCTTTTTATTTTTATACAAAATAAATTTGTTGGTGCTCTCACCTGGCTGCACAGGAAAGGATACCTGAATGATAAGAGGAAAATAAATGATGTATAATCACACAATTATCTTTGGGTGTGATAAAACTATGCATGACACACTAATTTTTAAAGATTGTTCTCTTTACTGAAATTTTTTATTCAGAACCATGGTTCTGTAGGTGCTATAAATTGGCTACCACCACCATATATAATCTCAGTTAATTTGAAATACTTTCTTCTCAGTGGGAAGAATGACATATCGAAATAGTTCATGCAGAGCTAAGATCTAATGGCTCTCTTGTCCTATCAGTATGTTTGCAGGCCCACTCGCCCCCACACCCCACCACGACAAGAGGGCTATACCCTCTCATCACCTGGCAAGGGCAGACAACACAAGGCAAAACATTTTCAAGTGCAGGAAAATCCATAAAAGAATGAATGAATCAGAAACCAAACCTGTCAATGATCACCAGGACTTAAGCCTAAATTCTCAAGTACTTCCTCCAAGAACGCATTAGAGTTATCCCGTTTTCTTGGCACTCTAGCCCCATATCTGCGTGAATCTCTATGCACAAGCATCTTGTTTTCTGTTCTGACTCTGCCTCTTCTTTTACTGTGACAAGTAAGCCATTCAGTGCCCACCTGTGCGGATTTTATAACATTTCCATAATCTGTTTCTTTATCGCCCGTTTTATGTTTGTGATTAATCGCACAGCAGACTTAAGCACAGCAGTGGGGATAGGATTTGGCACATAAATGGACTGACTGCCTGCAGGCCAACCCGCTCTCTCAGGCTGTACAACACTCAGGCTCCATCATGCCTCAGGACACAGGAGCTGCTGTGAGCGTGAAGAGAGGTGTTCTTCGGCACGCATTTGTGCAAGGCACCTCTGCTACTGTTTGCAAGGATCGTGGAGAGTTGTTGTCTCTATTTTGATAACAAAATTCAGAGTAATAGTAATTCTCACCTACGCCAGTGAACTAGCTCTGTAAACAATGTCTGCACACCCTCTGTCACACCACCCCCATGCATTCTAGTAGGCAAGTCTACTATCATTTTTACTTTATACTATGTTTCTTTGCTCAACATTTTGGGGATCAAAATCCAACAACCTGAACTTAGCATGACTTATAAGGTCTTTTAAGACCCGGTCCCTGCTTCATTTTCTAGACCTATCTTTCACCTTGCCTGGTCCTCCATATATCCACCCTAGTTATATTAAACTTCTCTCACTTCCTAGAATATCATTCTTACCTCAATACTTTAAGCATTATGTCACCTGTGTCTGCAACATCGTTCCTCCTCCTGATCTGAGAAGTGCCCATTTATCTCTCAGATAAGACAGTTCTTTTTCCAGGAAGCCCTCACGGATCCCCTCCTGCATACTGTTACTAACAAGCATGGCATTCAACTTCTGTATCTCATTGTCCCGCCTCCTAGTTGCATTTCTCACTAGTCTGAAAGCTCTAAAAGAAATGGTAATGTATTTATCTTATTCTCCATTATGTTCTGTGATTCTTTCTTAAGGCATTTATTAGACAGAAAAATTGTTAAACTAATGAAAGTCTGGTTCCAGCTTCTTGAACTCCATACTCTTTTCCAAATACACATGCCCTCTTTCTCCCTGCCTTATGTCTCCATGAGTTATTGGCCTTGGTAAGCAAACACAGAAAAAGTCAGGACACTGGAAACTTAGGAGAGTGTCTATTACTGTCCCATCATTTGAAAAATGAGGTCATATGAACACAGAAAGTTAAGAAGTCCTGCCCAAGGCACTGAGCTGGAGAGAAGCAGGCTCGCGATCTGAATCCAAATCTCCTAAATTCCTGGTTTATGGTCTCTTGACTGCACTTACAATAATCAAGGATTTCTCACCAAATCCCTCCAACAGGTTCCTGTGCCGTCAGCCCTAGCATTTACACTCTCATTCGTGCCAAATACTGCAGGGTGCTGGTAGCTCATTTCATTAATGTTTCTTCCCATAGTGTTCATCAGTATCATGTGAAAGTATAATTAAGAAGGAGGCAATGAAATTCAGTGTGAAAACTTGAACATATTACACTTATTTTCATATTGCATAAATTTGTCAGCTTTTTCAAAATATGAAAACCAAGGAGAGTTTTTTGGGGGTGTCATAGTTCTTGATAGAGGTTTACAAAAAATCATAGATATTATGTATTTTTTTCTGAAAGAGTAATCTGATTCTAAATGAACATACATGGATAGATTAAGTAAGACAGTTTCTTTGAGATATTATTATGCATACATGCAGACTTTATGGTATTTGGGGGAACAGAACAGTTTTACAAATAGTTTAAGGCATTTTTTCCTTTTTGTTAATGGTAAGCATCTTCCATTGGGTTTAATCAGGGGAACAATGGCAAAGGGCGCTGCTGGAAAACATGCTGATTTCAGCTCACTTCCACCGCTGGAGTTCTGTCCTGGCCTTAGACGCCTGGTGTCGGTGGTGTCTTTTGGGGGGATTTCCATGGTAATTCACAATACCCTAGTTCTGTCCCAGCAAACCCATGCTTTCCCTCAACAACAATTTGATGCTCACCAGGTTACCACATTCCTCAGGACTTAGAAATCCTACTTGTGAGAATACACACAGCATTGATGAGCACATTGGAAACGCTGATTCTGCTACTTGTGCATGGTATGAATTTGAACAAGGTAACATTTATAAATGACAGTTTCAGCATCTATAGAGTTGCGAGTACTAATCACAATGTAATACCCATTACCCCACACCCACTTAGGCTAAAGTTTAAAAGGCTGACAACTCCAGATGTTGGCAAGGGTATGGGACAAACAAGACTTATCTATTGTCTGTGAAATGCAAATTAGCACAGTCTCTTTGGCTAAAAGTTTGACAGTTTTTTTTTTACATAAAGTGAAATGTACTGCTATGTTAGAATACAGTGGTTCTACTTTCTGGGTGTTTACAAAGAAAAATTAAAATGTGTCCCAAGAAAAGTATACACAAATGTACAGAGCAGCTTTGCACATAAAAGCACCACAGCAACTCAAAGAGCCATTGCCAGGTAAAAGGATAACTTGTGGTATATTTATAAAATGTGATATCATTCAGCAAAATGAACAAATTAGTTGATGCAAAAACAACATGGATGAACTTCAAAATTCCTGTTGTGCAAATGACACTAAACTCATAAGAGTACTGGTATGATTCACTATATCACATTCTAGAAAAGGCAAAACTAGTCAACCATGGTGGAGAGATTGGCCCTTGCCTCTGAGTTGGGAGGGGATGGACTGGGATGGGGTATGAGGTAACTGACTTTCTGGGGTGATGGAAAGGTGCTCTTTGTTGACTAGGGTGACGGAGGTACTGGTGAACAAGATTGTCTAAACTCATTAAAAATCTGTGCTTTTGACTGTATATGAAGTACGCCTCAGTCAAACAGTAAAGTAACTGAAATTTGTTCACCCATACTGGTTCTTATAGTATTGTAAACATACCACAGGAGGAGGCCACAGACTTCTGTGCCATGAACTTGGAAAATAATCACAGTCGCACTGTGATTTCACCCAGGAAAATGTCACCCTCTGCCCTCCTCATAAACCAAGTTCACCTCCAGCTGACCCTGTCATGCTTCACAGAACACATTTTAGTATATGTTGCTTTCTTTTTGAGGACAAAAATAAGCACATTATACTAGTCCTTTTTAAACAGGTTTTTCCCAAGGAAATTTAAGAAATGTAGGGCATTTCAAAATGAGTAGAATTTTTCAACTGTAATAATACACATTAGACAAATATCAGAAAAAGTAGACTTTGGTTTACATTATGGGAAAATGTGTTAGTTTGTTTTTATTACAAGTTACTCCATTCTGTTCAAGTTGCTTTCTATCTTTTTAAAAATGACTACATGGACCTATAGGAGTCAATTACCTGAGAAAAGTTTTAAACTTTTCCTTTCCTTATTTTATTGTATCAAATAGTTTGGCATAGGCATGGCCACTTAAAGCTCAAGAAAGAAGTATTCAAATGGAACTCAAGGCATTAAACAACCACACGAAGAAGACTTAAAGAGAAAGTCAGTAATTGTTTTGCGGTCTAGAAGTTTAATACTGGATATCCAAAGCAATCTCTCATCTCTTGCAGAGTACTTCACCAAGCAGGTGCATTAAGGAAAAATTGATGGGTAAGAGGACTATGAATGTAGCTACTAATGGAATGTGTTGATTTTAAAGTTGGGTAAAATGTAAGTTATATCAACGAAGTATAACTGCTTTTCTCTCAGCACTTTACTTGCCGCATGTCACATTAGGCACTTATAGCACATTTCCCCCTTAAAAATACAAGTTCATTACACAGTTGTGTCAAGGAAACATTTGTGCACTTCTTTTCTACGCTTTTACTTTTCCTAGTACAGTGCCTTCCAGACCAGCTCTCCAACAAACGCGTGCTGATAGAACTGGAGAGAATTAAGAGCACATTGTAAAAGGCCTTTATCTAAAAACGGCCTGGATACTAAGTCATTGTCAAGGCAGCGTGAGGAAAGGAGGCAGCTGCCCAGCTTCAGGATTCTCAGCACAGAGTCACTGGTACTGCTCTGAAATGTGAGGGGTGTGGGTGAATCCTGCCCACATTACCCTCAAATTTCTATAAAGCTGTCAGAGCATAAAATGACAGAGAACACTATACAAATTTCCATATAAATTTTTTAAAACATTTAAAAATGTTTCTAGAATTAGCATCAAAAGACATACTTCAAAATAAATTGGCCAAATTAAGTGTGGTATGTACTTAATATGATTTCTACCTTTAAATTTTTGGGGAAAGCAAAATTAAATGGTTTTCCTAACATTCAGTCAGTGACTGTTCTTTACTGTCATATCACAGATCATAACTGATCCAGAGCTACCATTTGAAAACCGCTCCTGCAGACAGAAGACTTGTCCTCTGAGACTGACTATGGGGATGAAAAAATACAGGACACAGCAAAATGCTAAGGAAAGGGTCTGGAGACAACTACCTTCTTGTGACTCAACTGTTTTTGAGTGATGGTTCATAACCTTCAGCCACCACTGGGCCCAAGACATGGCATCACCATGGGGCGCAGTGTCGGAAGGTGTGCGATTCCATCCCAAAACCACACGGCCATCGGAGTCCGATGGGAAACTAAAGCAAGTACTTGGACTCCAAATTCATGTCTAGTTCTTAAAGACAGTGTAAGCTAGTGATTCATTAAGTTATTGAATGATAGGGTTAGAAGGTAGGTCTCATGTTATAACTGTCTCCATTTAATATGGAAAAAAATGGGGCCTGAAGAAGATGAATGACTTGCCCAAGAGAACACACATACTTCAGGCCATAGCCAGGGCCAATCCCAAAGTCTCCTGAGTCTTGAGTTTGAGCTTTTTCCACAGCACAAATTTCTGGGTTGTTTCCTTGCCATTACATGGTAGGATCTATTCATACAAGGACTTTATTTTCATGAACAAAGTTCAAAGGCATGACCTGCTGATACTACAAAAGTTCCACTAATTCATAACCCCGATGAACCCCTATGAAAGTTCCACTAATTCATTCCAGAGAGTTTCTCTGGAAACTCTCACTAAAGAGCCCAGAGCAAATAAGCAAACTCATTTCTCTTTGATAAAGTGTCAGCCTAGCTTCTATTTGTGATAAAAATACTTTTCCATTAATTAATCTATTATATCAAGTCTTCTAACGATCAAAAGCTCCCAGAGGATGGAATACAGTGAATACTTCTTACCTCTCAAGTTAGAACATCAAAATGTTTTTATTATAATCAGTTTTGCCTCATTCGAAATAGCCTGCACTGTGTAGGGTTACGTTTCCCTGAAGATGCTTCAGTTTTGACACAACTGAAAAATGATTTCTTCCTGAGTACATTTACAAGGTCTCTCTGAATATCTTCGTGCATAAAAAACTCAGAGAGACAAAGGAAATCAATTATTGTTTGCTGGTTAAGTTTTTTCCCTTTCTTGTTGGAGGAAAACATAGAAAATGTTTTCTTCCCATTTCATTACATATATAGGTTCAGAAAACAAAATGCTAAGCTTGCTAAGTTACTTGGCTTAATTTAGGGAGAAAATGTGTTTATATGAGGACAGGTTAGTACTATTGTCATCTTGAAATGTGTCCAAGACAGCCTGACCTGAGTGTTTAAAGTATCTTTATTATAGTTTTTGATGAATTCTCAGGATTCAACTTTTTGTTTTAAGATTTTATTTATTTATCTCTAGAGAGGGAAGGGAGGGAGAAAGGGAGAGAGAGAGAGAAACATCAATGTGCAGTTGCTGGGGGCCTGGCCTGCAACCCAGGCATGTGCCCTGACTGGGAATCAAACCTGTGATGCTTTGCTTCACAGCCCGTGCTCAATCCACTGAGCTACGCTAGCCAGGGCTAGGATTCAACTTTGTCCATAAGCTTTTTAAAAAAATTTAATATTACATTTATTTACTTTTAGGGACAGGGGAAGGGAGGGAGAGAAAGAGGGAGAGAAACATCAATGTGTGAGAGATACACAGATCAGTTGCCTCTCACATGCCCCCAGCTAAGGACCTGGCCCACAACCCAGGTATGTGCCCTGACTGGGAATCAAACCAGTGACTCTTCAGTTTGCAGGCTGGCACTCAATCCACAGCCACACCATCCATGGCTCCATATGCTTTTAAAGTGATAATTCCTTATAATAAAGCCATATTGCCAGAGGTTGGCAGGTGACAAAGGCAGAAACATTTAATTTATTTTAACACTGCTCAACATATGAAACTGTGCTAGGCACTTCAGGGGGCTATAAAAATAAGTTTTAAAAAATATGACAAGAAATCTCTAGTCTCGAAGAGCTTAAAACTAATAAGGAAAGAGAGCAGACAAGAACTTCACCCAATGGCACTTCAAGGGGACATACAAGGAGGGATGCAGCCCAGGAACCCTGAAGAGGAAGTGATTACTCCCCTTTAGATAGAAGCTACAAATGGCAGCACCATGCTGTCGACTGCTTAAGCCTGAACTATGTCTGTCCTGTCCTTTACCTCTCACCTCCAATCCATCAACAAGTCCTCTTGTTTTTATATCAAAATGTACTTTCAACCCACCCACCACTTGTGTGGCCCTACTGTTTCCACTCACCATTCCTTTTTTTTTTTTCATTTTAAGATTTTATAATTTATTTTTTAGAGAGAGGGGAAGGGAGGGAGAAAGGGAGAGAAATAGCAGCGTGCGAGAGAAACATCAACTGGTTGCCTCTCACACCCCATCATCTAGGGACCTGGCCTGCAACCCAGGCATGTGTCCCGACTAGGAATCAAACCAGCAACCTTTCAGTTTGCAGGATGACAGCCAATCCACTGAGCCACACCATTCAGGGCACCATCACTTCTGGCCTACACTGCAATCACCTTCAATCAGTCTCATTGAAATGACTCCTGATTTCTAATCCATTCCCTGCCCTTCAATGCAAGTAATCATTTCTGAAATATGAAAAAGATGATGCCCACTTAAAACCCTTTAATGGCTTCCCATTGCTCTTATAAGTCCAGCTGCTTGTCATAGCTTTCAAGACCTTAGCATGAATCAGTTCCTGCCTGACTACACAGCCTCCTCCTTGCTTTTGTAGAGGATCTGGTAGCCCTGCTCAGCATCCATGCCAGAGGCTGGAGAGTGACGAGCTCTATGTCCCAGTTTCACTCCCACATACGTTCAGGTTATAATTTAGTTTCTACGAATTCACCTTCATGAGATTGGAAGAAGGGATTTCGATTACATTTCTGTTTCTTTTTTTCTCCTCTTCTGCCAAGTAGTGTGAAGGAAGAGGCTAGTTTTCCTGGGGATATTTCCTATGTGTGGCTGTTTCCTGAGTGTAGTGTTTCCCTGGCCCTGGATGTGGCCCCGTGCTGGCCCAGTTCTACAGTTTGCTGTAGACTTTGTTTCTTTCCTTTTCTCAATGAATCTGTAATCCACTTCATCCTTCCTACTACAACTAGCTCAGGTGAATTCTAAATCCTGCTGTCCAACCCTGAAGGATATGTTTATGTGTTTTCAGTTTCACTAATACACCAAAGTAGTTTGGCTACTGTTTTAGGGTCTTGGCATGTACTTTCTTCCTTGACTGGTCTAGCCTTCTCTGGGCTCCTTCTCCTATCTCAACTCTTAATGTGAACTTTAGCATTTCAGAGATATTTTCCTTGGCTGGTGAACCCAACAGAAATACTCGCCAATTTTCTATTAAATACTCTGCTTCATAATTTAACACTAGTTATATAAGCTACAGTGTATAAACATAAAATATCAGACATTTTGCATCCCATATATGAGATATGTCTTTATATCTACCTACAGATGTGGGCAAACATAGGTTTACAGTGATTCATATGGAAAATAATACAATAATAATACAAGAATAAACTTGTGTTTTGCATACTCACAACTATAAACCTACTTTTGCCCAACCTTGTATATAACCTCGTTTATCATGTTCAGACACTAAATTGTAAGTTCTGCCACTTCTCACCAATGTATACCTGGTACCTTGGAGACTGCCTGGCACAACTTTTTTCAGAATGAATCTATGCTGCTTCCAGGAATTTTCCAGCTTTTCATCCAGCCCATTCTTCTTTGCTTTTCACTGACCATGGCTTAGCCAGTGAAATCAAGAGGGAGGTCTCTACCCAGAGCAGCTGGGGACATTTCCTCAGACCACAGCATCGAGGCAAACCACAGTGCAACTGTCAGAGATGGTAAGGATCACAGGTGTGGGGGCTCTGTCCTACCTCCCTGGCACCCAGCAAGGTCTCTGGACTCTGCACAGGTGCTTGAGAAGTAAAAACATTTGGTAAATAAACTGGGCTCATTCAATCCTTTCATCTGAGAACAATGCAGTCAGAGAAGGTCGCATCCCTCTCTCAAGGTCAAGTATGTTGTTTGGAGGTGACTCTAGCTCCAGCACCATCAGATATACAGAAATCATCCTTTCTCACACCATTCTCTTACAGGTTCAGCTGTCACTCCTCCGAAGCCTTTCATATTTTACTCATGAGATTAGAAGTATATTTCATTTATTTTAAGCCCTAAAAGGCAAAATTGAATAACCATTTTGGATACTCAAACTTTAAAATGTACAGGATATTTTCTAACTAAGCCCTCTCTCAAGTTCTGCTGTTCTCAAAATCCAAAATGATTTTATACCACTTGAATCCCAGATCTAGTCTTTTGCTAATAAAATTATACATAAATGAAATAATCCTCATACTAATGGTTATATTACTCATGACATCTTTTCTTAAATAGTTTTATATTTTAATTTTGACTAAATATATTTGGTGTAATTGATAAGGATCCATTTCTCTATTGGCTGATATAGAAAATACAGAATAAATTGAGAAAAAAATTTGCAGCAAAATCTCAGAGATGTTATTTATTGCTCATATGGCATAGAGAGTGTTAAAATGTTAGTAGAACAGTTAGAAATTTAGAAGAAAAAAATAAAAACTTTGGTTGGGGGACACAATAATTATTTTGTGTTATTCCAAGCCAAAGGTCACCAGTTTGATTCCTGGTCAAGGCGCATGCCTGGGTTGCAGGTGGTCCCTATTTGGGGCATGTACGAGAGGCAACCGATCAATATTTATCTCTCACATTGGTGTCTCTCTCCCTCTCTTTCTGTCTTCCTTCCCCACTCTCTAAAAATAGATAAGTAAACTTTTAAAAATACATATTTATGTACATATTTTCTAACAACATGTCTGCCGGCATCTATTTCAAATGCAGCAGTCAACTCCTGGTTTTGATGTTTAGGTAAATAATGACATGTAAAATAAGAACATACTTTAATTTAAAATATCTAATGGCACTTTTATTCAACTTTAGTCTTCAGGAAATTAGGGACTTAATACACATTTTTAAATCTTTCATAGCTACTAAAACAAAAAGTTTGTCTTTTCTTAAACAATTATTTAGGCTGATGTCATCAATATAAAAAAAGATTCAAGGGGGAAGATCTTCGAAGGTCCAACATTCTGAAATTGCATAAAATATCAATGTATCTTTATTCTTTTATGAGCCAAAAAGCCTTCTTCTGCCTAAAAGACACACATATTTAAAATTTCAGGCCCATTAACTCTTTTGGTCCCTCAAAGAAATAATCAATGCATATCTGTATTAGCACAAATCAAATTTAAAAGAAGACAAAGATGGTATTTTAGAGACACTTAAATTTTGAGTTTAATGTAGGATCTGCTGGCATTCTTAGAAAAATCTATTTCTTTTCTCTTGGTTTTTACAACTTGGTATAAAATCATTTCCATTGTACTGTATATGGGAAAAAATCTTCATCTTTTTCATACTGCTTATGTGTATATGCATTTTGCATAACCTGTTAATCATCAACAGATGGAAAAGCATATTGTTTTCTCAGCAATTGCTGATCATCTGGATTAAGAGATAGAGCACAGTTAAATATTCCTGATTATTTGAACACAGCTCTGTAAATACTCCTCAACTTTGAACTGAAGTGTTAGACATTTAAACAGTTGAAGTGTGTTTGGGCAGAGAAGCTGCAAGCTATGACAGTGTGTGTGTGACATCTTTACTCTTTTAAACCACAGTATTTTAAACACGGAGTTCAATTCACTTTAACTGTGGTCAGAGGCTGAAATTCAACATTGTCTCCATTAAGGAAGGCCACTCTTAATTCAGTCATTCACTCAGCTCCTAAAATAGGCTAGAATATTAGCCACACCAGGAAGACAAGCAATCCAATTAAAAAATGGGCAAAGGACCTGAAGAGATACTTCTCCAAGAAGGACATACAGAGGACCCATAGACACATGAAAAAATGCTGAACATTACTAGCCATTAGAGAGATGAATATTAAAACCACAATGAGATACCACTTTACATCGGTCGGAATGGCTATCATTAGTAAATTAACAAAAAAGTGCTGGCAAGGTTGTGGAGAAAAGAGAACCCTAGTACACTGTTGGTGGGAATGCAGACTGGTGCAGCCACTGTGGAAACCAGTTTGGAATTTCCTCAAAAAACTAAAGATGGAACTGCCAGTTATCTCACTTCGGGGACTAAACCCTAAGAATCCTGAATTACCAATTCAAAAGAACCTATGCACCCTAATGTTCACAGCAGCATTATTTACAATAGCCAAGTGCTGGAAACAGCCTAAGTGCCCTCAGGAAATGAGTGGATCAAAAAACGGTGGTACATTTACACAATGGAATAGTACACAGCAGAAAGAAAGAAAGAAGGAGTTCCTAGTGTTTGTAACAGCATGGATGGAACAGGGGGCATTATGCTAAGTGGGACTCCCCTCTGTCCCATGCAGTGAGGGACAAATACCATGTGATCTTGCCTATAAGTAGAACCTAATCAACAAAACAAACAAATAAGCAAAACAGAACCAGAGACTTGGAAATAAAGAACAAACTGACTATGACCAGAGGGGAGGGGAGGGGGGATGACAGGAGAAGTAAGGGGAAGGGGCAAGCAAAGGAACATGAATAGAGGACTCATGGGCATGGACAAAGGGGAGGGGCTGACTGTGGGAATGGGGGGGATGGTTTTCAGATGAGCAATGGGGAAAAAGGCAGAACAACTGTCACCGGACAACAATAAATAAAAAGAAGAGAGTTTATATTATATATAACTTAAAATGTAGTGATAAAAAAGAAATAGATGACAGGATAAAGTGAAAACCATAAGTTTCTTATAAATACTGTGTACATACATTTTTGTGAATACAGATATTAACTCTTTCAGATGTAAAATATAAATTACTAAGTTAATGTTTTTATACGTGAACTGGTAGGCTAGAAGTACTGATATTATTCCCTGCATGGAAAATTTCAGAAGATTCCAGAGCTGTAAGTTAATTTAGTTGAATATTCAGGCAGGAAATGCATATCTTTCTGTATAATTTCATCTAGGATACCACTTGAGAAATTTATCTTTGCTTTATGTAACTTCTGTGGAATTTTTCTTCTCAGATCTGATCCACAATTTAGCATGTGTAATTAACACATGTAATGATGTGTTAATGATCTCTTATTTATACAGCATCTAGCTTCAATGAACACAAAGTACTCTATTTACTTAATGTATTCTCTAAACATATGCATCTGTAACTAACTTTGGACTTAAAATAAATTAACTCCTCTAAAGAGTAGATTTCTGTAAAAAAAAGATTTATTTAAAGGCAAGAATTAAAAATTAAGACATGCAAATATTCTTTTACATGACTATTTAAAACATTTGATTTAGAATTAAGAGTACCAAAAAGTATTTCCTATCTCCTGTCAGTGTTCAGCAGGCCCCTGATGACTACCTATAAACTTACACTCTTATTAACATCATAAGGACTTAATTTGTGATGAAAGGCTACTTTGCAGTTGCAGCTTATTCTACATTTACCTGCCTCTATAATTTGCTTTACTTAGGGCTGTCTCTTACATTAATATTCATCACAAAAGCCGCCTTCTAATATTACTTGATTTGACAGAAATGCATTAGCTATGACAAATGCTTCATAATGTACTCAGTATTAAGGCAAGTAGAATTTATGGTAATTATTGCTATTTAAACACATGGATTATTCCTTCTGGTCTTCTTTAAGAAATGGAAATAAAATCTACAGTCATACAGATTAGAAATATCTGTTTTTAAAATGCACTTCATATTAATATCCTTCTCCTAAAACAGCCATATCAAGAGGTGGTGGTATATCATAATCATGGTAGACTCATGTATTTATTTGTAGAAAAGAAGATAAAAAGGAATAGACTTCTCCCTTGTGTGGGAAATAAAGGGATCTCAGAGGATGAGTTACTTGGTATGACAGTAAGGTTAAGGCTTTTATCACTCAGTATCAGTTCATCCCCTGGAAGGCCCTGCTTTAACTATTCCCCTGTCCTCATCACAAACAGCCAGATCACCAACTCCTTCCAATCTGCAAAGATCCAGAAGATGAAGAGGGATTTTTTTTTCCCTTTAACAATACTAAAAGGCATAGCACATATGGCTTGAGTCACTAGTAAGTTATTTGACTGGTGGTATTTGACATTTGACTTGTTCAGTTTTTAGAGATCAGCTCACAGATGTAGTCAACTCCCAATAATTCGGCTTATTTCAGGAGTTATGGATCATTTCAAAGTAGCAAGTAATTTAAAGCTATTTTGTGATCCAAATATATATGCAGATGGATATTTGGATATATATGGTGTTGTCAGTGATTTTAACCAAATAGCAGTATCATTAACTGTCATTTCCTCAGTTACATAAATCACTAAATGTTATTTTCGAAAAGCACATTTCAAGTTTGCTTATCACATAAGGGATTTCTTAACGATTTATTTAATTGTCTAGCTTTTCCAGATTTGTGGATGGGTTTATGGAGGATGATTCCATGCTAAGCAGAGGGAGTGGAGACAGGAAGCCCAAAACTGCCTAGGACACTGGCTGAGAAATCACCGAGGGCCTGAGTCACCTGGAGGGGATACGGTTAAGATTTCTACTATCATATAAATGGGATTTTAGACAGAAACTGTTAAATTATAGGAACATAACTAACATGTTACATATCAAAATGTACAGACTAAAAAAAGTAAACACAAAAGGAATGTGATGCAATAAATGAGAAAAATCACTTATTTAGAAATAAAAAACAAGGCCCCAAAAAGAAGTAAAAAATAATGTATTATCAAAAGTAGATAATTAGTTCCAACAGAAAATGCAACCTTTGGGATTCCTATAAATTTTCTTCAAATCTATAGTTTCTGATCATGTATCATAATTTTGAAGTGGTCCGCTCGCTACTGTCCACTTTAATAAAATAATAAAAACTCAAATTTAGAAGGGACATCTATCACAGGGCATTTGATTAAAGCCATTAGCTCAGTGGTTTTAAAATATATTTCTAGCCAAGGGAAAAAGATGATGCAGAAGTGCAATGTTAATAGATAAATAGAGAGATTACAACTGGCGTGAGAGATCCAGAGTTCTAAACCCCACACTACGGTCCTCTGCAGAGCGCAGTGTGAGCCCTGGAGTCCAGAGAGCAGACTATGAACCTCGGCCCCACAGGTCCCTAGGCCAGCTGAATGTATTTGTTCGATGGTCTTTGTACAACTTCAAAAACAGAACTCAATGCCTTCCAAGGTAGCCCAGTCCACTTCCAGACTGATTTTAGCTTTTAGAGAAGCCTTTCTTATGAAACTGAAATCCATGATTCTTCAAGTTTCTCTTACCACTAGTATGTCTCTGGAGACCAGAACAGCACGTGAATGTACTTACGTGTCCAACAGAGTTGCTGGGTAAATGAGAGAACAACCCTCTTCTTCTCCTTCTCCTTCTTCTTCTTCTTCTTCCTTCTTCTCCTTTCTTCTTCTTCTTCCTTCCCCTTTCTTCTTCTTCTCCTTCTTCTTCTCCTTCTCCTTCTTCTTCCTTCTTCTTCTTCCTTCTTCTCCTTTCTTTCTTCTTCTTCTCCTTCTTCTTCTTTAAGTCCAAACCTGCATAATCTTTTTTTCCAAATAACAAAGTATCTGGCCACTGTTCTTAACATTTTATTGAGGTTCAGTGTTACAGCTGCTTCAAGCAGTTTCTCTATGGTGTAGTTTCCAGACCCTTCACCGTCCTTGATAGTTTGTTCTAGCCTTGAGCAATTTCATTAACGGTTTTGATGTGAGGAGACCAGAACTAAGCTCAATGAACTAAGCACAGTTGACAAGAGCAGAGTAACTATAGTCATTGGTTTTCTAAGTCTAAACTCATGTATTCATTGATTCTGAGCAGTATGGCAATAATCATGGACTTGATCATTGTATAACTGATTCCCACTACGTACATGCTGCACTCGATCCTTTAAATCAGTGGTCAGTGAATTGTGGCTTGCAGGCCAACTTTGTTTCAATGCCTGTTTTTATAAGCAAAGTTTTATTGAGATACAGGTACATCCACTTATTTATGCATTATCTCCAGCTGCTTTCATATTAAAATGGCAGAGCTGAGTAGGCATGACAGGGACTATACATCCTGCAAAGCCTAAAATATTCTCATTTGGTTCTTTACAGGATAAAAATTTCTGACCCATTTCTAAATCATTCTTGCCCAGAATCAATTAAAGTTCAAGCCAAGATAAATAGTGCTACAGAACCATAAACCCAGGGAACCTAGGAAATACTCCCTCCAAGGCAAAGCTAACTTTTGCCTTAGAATTCCTATAAAGCAGCATTTTTCTAATCTCTGTCACTGGTAGAATTATCCTTGAAATTTTTTAAAGTGCCAATTCCTGGGTCTCTAAGTAGGTCAACTGACTCAGAAACTCAAAGGTGTGGCTTTAACTAATCCTGACATCAGCAGCCTGCCCTAGTCCTACCCTTCTACCACGGTGCCCTTCAGCTTACTTCTGTTTTTGTTGTTATTATTGTGGTTGTTTGTATGCTTATTATTACTCAGAAATCATTTTAGACTCACAGAAAAGCTATACAAATAGTACAGAAAGCATTTTAGTGTAGTCTTCACCCAGATTCCTTCCATGATGACATCTTATATACCAGAGCAAAATGACCCAAATCAGAAAACCGATGTCAGATAGTACCATTAACTAAACTCCAGATTTTATTCAGCTTTTACCAGTTTTAATTGTGCCATCTTTTAAAATATACACTTCTTTGAAATTTTATCACATGTAGAGATTATTGTAATCACCACCACAACCAGGAAACAGACTGCTGTATCACTCCAAAGAAATTTGCTCCTGCTACCTGCCCTCTGTGGCCTCCCTCCAACCCTAAAGCTTAAAAACCACTGCACAGTATAATGTGGAGAACTGTGCACAAATGGTACAATAAAGTATGGAACCTTTGCAGATGGGTTCTGTTCCCTTACCACAATGCCCTTGAGATCTGCCCAAGTGGTTACATATAACAACAGTTTATTCCTTTTTACCCCCCTACCCCCCGTTAAGCCCCTGTTGCATACAATAAGCATTGTATCAATGTACCCCAGTTTGTTCATCTATTTGCCCAGTGAAGGACATTTGGGGTGTTTTCAATATTTGCTAAGTATTAACTGAACTCCTATGAAAATCTATATCCAGGATTTCGAGTAAACATAAGTTTTCAGTTCTCTTGGGTAAATCCCTAAGAGTAAGATTGCTGGATCACATTCCAAGTATATACAGGGTCCAGCACAAATAATGCCCCTTTTTATTACAAAATCATAAGCATGTAATTGTGTAATATAACAATATCCTACTCGAGCCCACCATATGACAGTTTAGGTGCAATGTTCAAATTAAAACTATAGATTGTTACACTCATGTTATTACCCTACCAAACACACTCAAGCAGGTGTTACTTCTTCCGAACTCTGAATTCACCTGTACAAGAAACTGTCGAGTGTTTTCCTCAGTGTCTGTGCCAGTTTCCACTCCCACCAGCAATGTGTTCCAGCTGTTCCACATCCTCATCAGTACTTGGCATTGGATTTATTTTATTTTAGCCCTTCCAGCCGGTGTGCAGTGGAACCTTATCATGGCTTTAATTTGTATTTCCCTAATAGTTCATGATGTTCACCATCTTCTCATGTGCTTATTACCACAGGAACTTTACTTTGCTCATAGGTGCATTCTTTGGTGAAATACCTGTTCAAGGCCTTTGACCATTTTCTAGTTGGGATGTCTGCCTTCCTACTCCTGAGTTTAACGTGTTCTTTACATCTTCTGGATACAAGATCTTTGTCAGATGTAGGAACTGAAAATAGTTTCTCCTGTACTGGGGCAGATCAAAAGTTTTAATTTTGATGAAGTCCAATTTATCAATTTTTTTCTTTTATGGATTGTGCTTTTGGTTTCATTCTTTATCAGTCAGGGTCCAATCAGGACTGAGAAACTACACAGTAATCTGAATAGTAATGGGGGTTGCTTAATGGTGATTTGCTACCAAGAAGTACAGAGATCCTTAAGTAACACAGGACTAGCTGATAAAAGGAGCAGCCACCACCCCTAGGGCTGAGGTCCTGTGACTAAGGAAGAGCTCACCCCTCCCAGGGCTGAGCTCCAGACCTCCGGTAGAGAGTGTGGTCACGGCTCCCGGAACGGCTGATGGGTTGCTGTGCTGCCTTGATGGTGGACCTTGCTTGAAATCTGTCCTCCAGGTACCAGGGAAAGCTGTTCATGGGCAGGTATCTCACTGGAGGCACAAAGTTACCAAACTGCCCTACAGGTGTGTTGGGAGTAGCACTGGCCTATGGGTGCCTCTATTCACACCAGGAGCTGGGTAACTATGGAAGAAACTGATGGCATTGCAAGAATCTGGTCAGTGAGACCAAAAAGACCTGCTTCATCCTCCTGCAATGTCTCTCCGGCACCCTCTACTGATGAAGCTTAAAATCATTCCAGTTGGTAAAGGAAGGGTATTAAAATGATACATTTTCCCAGGCTAGGGCTGGCTCTGCCCCTCAGTTTTCAAAGTGCCTGGGGGAGGGGGACACTGTTTCAGCCTGCATCAGTGCTGAGCATGATGGTCCACAGGACCCTTCCCCCCAGTTTTTTTCTCACCTGAGCACATGCTTATTGATTTCAGAGAGGGGGAAGGGAAGGAGAGGGAGAAGGAAGCCTCAATGTGAGAGAGACACATCCATCAGTTTACCTCACACATGAGTCCTGACCAGGGACTGAACCCACAACCTAGGCATGTGCCCTGACCAGGAATTGAACTTGTGGCCTTTCTGTTTACAAGATGATGCTCCAACGCACTGAGCCACACCAGCCAGAACCCTCTTAGATTTTTAAGTGTCCAGTGGGAAGGGGGAGAGGTGTGACTTCTCCACCATGTTCACCTGGAGAAGGGTGTATGGTCAGAGCATTTCTACATACAGGACTACTGTCTTTTAAGTCTAGAAGAGGGCCAGAAACAGCAGACTTTCTTGGGGCTGTTATGTCTATAACCATTTCCAGTTCCAGGTTGCAGGCTGCTCTGGCCCTCAGGCTGGGATATACAGGAGGCAAAAGAAAAAACAAAACCAAAGAAACAAACAGAAAACAGGGAACTTCCTACTGGGCTATCCTGAGGTCCTTAGTATCTCCACCCTTCAAAGTCTTCTGACAGCTGCCTTATGTATTTTGTTCAGGGTTTATACTTTTAATAACAAGTATAACAAGTTAATTTGGAGGAGGATAGATTGAAATGAGCTTTCTCCATCTTCTCTGGAACCAGAGACCCCGTCACCCACCACCCCCCCAAAGCCCATCCTTACACTGATTTATTTCCTAAGACCACACGCCAAGGCTTGTTCCACATGTAGGTGTTTCCGAGCCTGGCTCAGGGAGATTCCTTCTAAAAATGCTTATCCTGATCCTCAAGGCTTTCTTATTTGCTAAAACTGGAGACGGGTCATAATAGAGGCAGTAAAGAGACACCGTGGTCAACAGGAAGGGCAAGCCCTACTGAACACTGGAGCAGATCTGGGAAAAATGGAAACTGGCCTAAACGGCCATCTGGGGACGATAAATGTTCATTTGGCATTACCGACTCTCACTTTTGTGGCACATCAAAGGTCCTGGAAGACCTTGGCACTCTTTTGACTAGACCACCATTTCTGACCTTGCTAAATATCGGCTTCCTCTATGGCATTTCTTTTTACAGATGACATCTTTTCAATCCTCTCCCCACATCTTTTCGCCCCATTTGTGTAGACCACAGAAGAGTGGAAAATTCTACTTCTACCTCAAAATTACACATAAATTTAATAGTCATAATAACGATGATTGCAACAATACACAGTAACAATGCTCTTTCTTCTACCATTTCATAGTACCTACTATGTGCCAGTCACTGAGATAGATGCCTTCACTGCATTATTGATCATCCTCACTACAATTTATTATTTGACAGAGGAAGAAAATGAAATGGTATAGTGGAGATTAGAAACATAGAGTCTGATTCCAAATCTCATCTACTTTTCCCAATATAATCCCTCACCTTTACCCCACTTACACACACCCCCATCTGCACTGCCCTTTTTGTGTGTACCTTTAGGCATACATCACAATATTCAGATTTGGATTTTATCCATAAAATAAAAATGAAAGCTCCCCAATGGAGTAGTATGTGATCGTAGCTCTTAAAACACCAAGCTGACGCAGAATTCTATTTTCGGCACTGGGTAGCTACTGACTTTCATAGCTGCTAATTTAGAGGCTGTGCCTCTCTGGAAACTGACTTAGGAGAGAGATTAAAAGAATTTATCTAGAGAGTCACAAATCCGTTCAATGAGCTGCTGAGTGGAAGGGATGGAAGGGATGCTCAGTGATTAATGAGGCTAATCTGACCAATGATCAAAATTTGACCATGCATACATATGAGCACCCAGCTTGGGATGAGGAGTTCCTGTGTGCATGAATTTATAGCTATGTACAAAGAAATAGAGCCAACTGTCATAAATGCAAGTACAAGCCTTTCAAACACACACATTTCAGAGACGTATTTTACTATGATGTCTGATGAAGGCTCACATCAGTCATGCCACAGACTCCTGTCCTGCTTACAAAGTACATGCTGTCCATTTCTCTGAACATGATGACATGTTATCAAAAGATGATAAATGTCCTCACAAACAGGTAGGACTAAAAAATACTTGCAATATTTCTCTGAGGTTTTGCAAGAATAAATGTCTTGACTGAATTTCCTATATGCTGGGGAATAAAAAGTAAAAGGCTTCAACTATCAGAAAAGCTCAAATGTAAAGAGATAAAAATCAGAGGATCTGGGTATTGGAATAGACATTACACATCTAGTACAATCACAATTCTGAGCTTGAATTTGCTCCAAAATTTCTTAACAACTAGTCATGTGGCATGCACCAGAATTCCTCCACAGTCAGCAAAATACCTGGAATGCTTTATTTGCTCTATTTGTTCACTCATTCATTTATTCATTCAATCATGACTACTTACATTATGCTTTTTTAATAATCCAAGAGTATGCAAGGCAGTACAAAAATAGCCATGAACAAGATGACATATTTCTGCTCTTATGGAACTTCTCTACTCACTGGAGGTGGCAGACAAACAAAACTGTACAAGAAATAAATTATGTACAAGTGTGATGGAGAGACCATATGTGGTATCAGAAAGTTCTTTTTTACATTAAACCTAGTGAGCTCCTCTGTATTTTTCACCAAACAATCCAGGTTGTATACTTTCATGCCATACAGAATAAGAAGTTATTCATTCTCCTACATGGTGACACACCACATATTTGAGGACAGCTAGCATCATACTTTCAAAACTTGTCCAGGACAAATGCCTCCAGAATTTCAAAAATTCTTTCACATTTAACAAAAAGTTGTGGCCCATATCTCTGGTCTTACATGCTGAGCGTTGTTGTTTTCTATACATGCAGTGGTTCAGAGTCTATCACATTTGCTCGTCAAACTAATTACAAAGCCCCAATATAAATACGAGAAGGGCTTGAACACAGAGGGGAGTACATGGATGCTTAGTGAACACTGTAAATGCGACATTTTACACTTAACATCCTGATAGTACCTCTAGCAACACTATCATCTTCCTCACTGTCAATACTGTACCTTTTCTATAGTACTTCCAACTATAATGACACATGCACGTGCAAAATAATATGTACAGATATAATGGTATTAATAGAAGTTATATAGTATTAAAATGACTAAAACTTGATTGAGGAAAGAGAGTCAAATAATATGCTTCCTGAAATTATAACACATATAGCTGGATCCCAACCTTGCATCACAGAGGCAACCAGCCTGTTGCCAAGGATCAGGCCTCTGGAGTTAGCCTGGCTGGATTCCAATCCTGGTTCCAGCATTACCAGCTTTGTGACTCTGGGCAAGTACTTAACCTCTCTGTTCCTTAGTATCTTTATTCACAAACAGTAATAATACATTCATACCTTTGTCAACCCGTAGTGTGGATTAAATAAATCAATACATGTAAAATATTATGTGCTTGATACAGATATACACTACTGTTACTACAATTATATGTGTAAGAAAAATGTAATTTCTTTATTTGCTAAAACCAAGTCATTCTTCCATAAGAGCTTCAACCATGCTAAGTTGGAAGTGGGTGGGAAGGCACTTTCACATTGAATGTATTAACATCATCACAATCTTTTCAGGTCGAATAGTCTCTTTTGGATTATTTTTTAACTCTATAGCACAAAGATAAAATTTGTCTTTTTCTGTTTTTAAAGTGATGTAAGGCCTTTTAATTTCTCTTAGTAACAGTTTCTTCATGCTAATTACATTACTTATGAGGAAGCCTATTTGTCAAACAGGCCAAATAGGAGAGCCGTGCAGGACAGGCAGTGCAAGAAAGGGCTGCCTGGCCATGATGACCGCTCCCTCTCCCCTTCCGTTAACTTCAGGAGAATTTCAGTTGTTCATAACATTCGTCCTGATCTTCCTGCCAATTGAGGCAAAAAGAACAAGACAATTCTTAGGGTAAAGGAGAAAGTGTGCCAGTTCCACAGAGGGCTGGTATCAGTTAGCTTTCCTGTTGCCGGCACGCATCCCCATATCTGGAATTGAATCTTTCACAGTACTGTGACCAAGGCAAAGAGTGTAATCTTATTCTAGTGCATCTGACTCTCTGCAGAAGAACTGCAATGCATTGCTCCAGTTTACCTGGTTCTCAACCTTCTGTCCATTCAATGTCACAGATCTTTAGAAACAGGACAGAAATGATATTAAGGAGCCTGCCATCAGAATAGACTTGGGCCCACTGGGCAGTTTGCTAGTTAAGTCTTGGCTGTTTTTAGGCCAGGGGTATTAGAGAATGAATAAATCCAGCTCTCTGGATTGAAAGTTGCAGCATTTATTTGTTTAATCTCTCCAAGCAGTCCAAAAGCATTACCTGAAGGTAGAACTTAGAATTGGATTTCTAGTCCCAGAGGACACCGCTGTTGCTGCTTGAATTGGCCTAAAGCCCTCGCAGGTAACAGCACATTTGCAGTTAAAGCCTATTAATAAACTGATGAAAGCTCACCAGTTAAATCTGGAGAATGCTATTTAATGCTCTCTTTTGCTTTCAATGGACTGAAACCTGTTAAAACACTACTAAATAATAAGGCAAATTTTTCTCACAGTTGATAGAGGGACAAAGACACACATACACTCACACAATTGAGACATTAATTTCAATAGTCTCAGTATGAAAAAACAGCTGGAATGGAGGAAAACATAGAGTCTACAGGGTCCAAGGAGCCCCCCAGAAAGACTGGAGATAAAACCCAAGACATTTAACTCAGAAAGAACTCTATGATTACATTATCAACTTTTCCTGGGGCTATTAAATCAGTGGAGCAAAAAAATAGGCACAT
>PVIA01011242.1:0-45894 GCA_004024845.1 Tonatia bakeri
GACAGTAGGTAGAAAATAGACAGGGGGAGGGTAGGAATAGTATGGGACATGTAGACACTAGAGAACTTATGACACATGGACATGAACTAAAGGGGGGAATGAGGGTGGGAGGGGATGGGCAGGGTGGTGGGGAGTGAGGGGGGAAAATGGGCCAACTGTAGTTGCATAATCAATAAAATAAAGAATTAAAAAAAAATTTTCTTACATAAGAAAAATACACTTCTAGGATGAGAAGGAGATGTTTATCTGATGTTCAGGCACCCATACTTATCCCTTTAGTCACATTTCTTTTTTAAAAAAAGATTTTATTTATTTATTTTTAGAGAGGGCAAGTGAGGGAGAAAGAGAGGAAGAGAAACATCAGTGTGTGGTTGCCTCTCACGTGTCCCCTCCTGGGGACCTGGCCCACAACCCAGGCATGTGCCCTCACTGGGAATCGAACCCGTGACCCTTTGGTTCACAGGCTGGCACTCAATCCACTGAGCTACACCAGGCAGGGCTACTTTGTCACATTTCTTAACCTTCAGCATGAGCTGTTGTATTTTTTGTTGTTTAAAGGAGTCATGTAAAAGCAGTTGAAAATGGGAGTATATTATAAAATTCTGAGATTATTATTTCTGATTACTGTTTGGTTGTGAAATGCTCTTGTTAAAGAATATTTAAAAGAACTTTCTTTTTGGCATCATTATTGGTATCCTTTCTCCTTTGAAATGGCTCTAATGCCCACATTAATTTCTAAATGAAACACTTTCTTAAATCTGATGACTATTCCATCTGTAGGCTGTCTTTGTTCCCAGGCGGGGATGACGACTGGCCTGGAGTGGATCGGCCTCATGCCGGCCTGTACTGTATGGGTTCTTGGCTTCGTGTAGGAAAGATTTCACAACACGAGTCCAGGTGATTTTGAGAGTGTGTTTATTAAAGCTGGGGACAGTGAAACAAAAGAAGGACTAAGGGTAGAAGAGGCAACAGGAGCATAAGCGGGGAGAGCCCAGGCGGTGCTCTGCTTTGGCTCCCTAGAAATGTTATAGGAAAGGAGGGAGCCAAGGAGGGCCTGCTGCCAGCTCACTGGGAAGTGAAGGTCACAGAGAGAGAAACGAGCCATGGCAGGGAAGTCAGAGAAAAGCGCGCCTTGGAGACAGGATCGGGGGTAAGCCTGGAATGAGCTGCTAGATGCCCACTGCTCCCTGGCTGCAAGTCTCCTGGGGACCCTTAGAGTTTAGGAGGAAGGAAAATGCTGGTGTCCAGGAAGGGACATGGGCATGCTCTAGGGTGAGCCCACCCTGAGTCTTTGTCCTGAGGGTTTTTTACCTTTTCTCAGCAGGCAAGGATCTTAGGGGAGAATTTCAGCAGAATTTTCATCAGCTTTCCATGTGCATTTTTAATATGCTGATGCATCAAAGTGAGCACATAAAGGGGTTTGGGAGTGTTCTTTGGTCTGCTATACTGTTTTACTTTTATCTTGGGTCTGTCTGGCTTTAATGACGTTTTTGTTATCTGCTCCCCTGACTTCATCTATTCTTGGGTTTAGCTGAGACAAATGGCATTAAGTGGGTCTCTGTTCTCTATTTTCTCAGATCAGGGTGATTTGAGCTACATGTTCTCTGATCAGGGAGGAGAGGTACAAACCATTTGTTCTCACGTGTCCTCAGTTAGGGGAGATAAGGTCCTGGGATTCACCAGCTGGCAGTAAGCTGCTCACACTGTTTATTAGCCTTGCTTAAATTCTTGTCTCAGTTTCCCCATCCTACTTGTCTAGGGATTTTCCTTTTTTCTGACTATGCTGTTACATCTTGAGTCTGGTAGTATTTAAACAAATAAAACATAAAAAGCAAACAAACAAGCAGTCATCAGGAGTAGTCAAAATGGTAGCTGTAAGATTGTCTTTTTGTTCTGGAGATAAAGAGTTCTCATTTTACTCATTTCGGGTAAACCGTCAGTTCTTCTCTTCCTGTTTTAAGCAGGAAGTGCTGATAACATTATATATAAATAAGCACTCCATGTTGCATAACTGTTGCCTCCTTTCAGATTTAAGAGTGTGTCAGATAGTCTTGCACTTAATAGGGACTCAGGACAACTGTTCAGAAGAGCGTTTTCAACGAAAAAAAAGGGGGGCTAACAATCTAGAAGTCACCCTTCCACACTGAGTATGTCTTCTTGGTGGCATGGTTTGTCTGCCAGACATGGGGGATTAACTCTGAACTTGCCAGTCCAGCAGGGTCACCCCTGAGGAAAATTAGGGAATAAATGATGTGAGCCCTTCTTGACAGCTCTTTTAGTTACAGGTCTCCTCTCTCTCTCTCCCCCTCCCTCCCTCCCCCCTCCCCCTCCCCCTCTCTCTCCCTCTCTCTCATTAAATCTCCTCTGCTGTTCAGGCATCCAGTGCTTCTTTTCTTTTCTTTTTTTTTTTAGATTTTATTTATTTATTTTTAGAGAGGGAAGGGAGAGGGGGAGAGAGAGAGAGAGAAACATCAATGTGCGGTTGCTGGGGGACATGGCCTGCAACCCAGGCATGTGCCCTGACTGGGAATCGAACCTGTGATGCCCGGTTCGCAGCCCGCGCTCAATCCACTGAGCTATGCCAGCCAGGGCAGTGCTTCTTTTCTTATGCTGACTGACTTTTAACTATTTGAAGGAAGGTGGATCTAACGATAAATTTAAATTGTGCTTTTTTTCCTGAAGTCACTTTATTTTAGTTTAGTTATATAACATTACAAAATATCAGGAAGCAAAAATAAAATCCATTTTAAAACATCATCCATGGTGTCACCTTGGTGAAATTAACTCACATTCAGCATTGTATATAGCCTTTTATGCTTTCTTTCTTTACATATATACATAGATATATTCATAAAAGTGGGATTACATTATACATAATCTTTATTAACCTGTTATTTATATTTAGCATTGTTTATCAACCTATTTTTATTTAGCAGTATATTATGAATTTCTTTCAATAACATTCAATATATTTTCTCCCTTTTTTCTGTCAGTTTCTTTTCATTTAAAAACAATTTTATAATGCTCAACCATTTTTAGACAAATTGCTTCTGGGTCATCTACAGAGCAACTTCCTTGCTGCAAGAAAGACCTCCATACAAGGGTGTGTAGAAAAAAAAAACCTAAGGTAAAAACAAAAAGCAAAAAAACCCTAAAAAATGGTATATTTGTCTGAGGAACCAACAGGGCACACTTATCATTTGTGGAATAATGACTGAATTCCTCTAAGTTAGAATCCCGCCCCAGAGGAATGTTGTGCTGGTGCTACAGAACTTGGGTGGCCTCAGAGAGCCATTATCCCCGCTGCTTGTGTCCCTCCATGTGCACCAGGACAAGTTCTGGTGTAGAGATCTCCCCCCACAACCCCCACCCCCTCAAACAAGCACATTTCAGAAAAGGGGGTGATCCCCTTGACAGTCACACAGCACATGTTAGTGAAGAACCTGCTGTGAAAAAATTTTAAATTAAAATTGTATGTTGGGATAATTATAGATTCACATTCAGTTGTAAGAAATAATACAGAGAGATGTCGTGTACACTTTGCCCAGCTTCCGTCAATGATAATATCTCGCAGAACATAGTCCAGTGTCATAACCAGGAGACTGACCCAGATACAGTCAGACACAGAGTGCTTCCATCACCACACAGTTTTATCGCGCCCTTTTATAGCCACATCCACTTTGTTTTTGCCCTTATCTCTCAACCTCAGGCAACCATTAATGTCTTCTCTATTTCTGTAGTTTTGCCATTGAAACACTTATTTACAACGGAATGATACAGTATGTAACCCTTTGGGATTGGCATTTTCTTACTCAGCATGCTTTCTTGGAACTTCATCCAAGTTGGTGTGTATTAATAGTTTGATGCTATAAATGTCCCTCTAAAGATTTCTTTAGATGCATTCTCATGAATTTTGGTTTAACAGATTTTAGCTTTCATTTAACTCAGGGCATCTTTTAAAAATTTAAAAAAATTTTGCCCTGGCTGGTGTGGCTCAGTGGACTGAGGGCTGGCCTGTGGACCAAAGGGTCGCCAGTTTGATTCCCAGTCAGGACACATGCCTGGGTTGTGGGCCAGGTCCCTAGTAGGGAGTGTGTGAGAGGCAACCACACACTGATGTTTCTCTCCTTCTCTTCCTCCCTTCGCCTCTCTAAAAATAAAGTCTTTGAAAAAATAAAAAAAAATAAATTTTCATTTAAAGGTATTTTATTTTTCAAATATATTTTACTTTCAATATTCTTTTGTATTGGTTTAAACTGTATAACCACTATGCTGTATGCCTACAAGTATTTTGTAATATATTTGTGGTGTCATCTTTAATGCTTATCTATTTATAAGTGTGTTTAATTTCCAAATATTAGGGGATTTTCCCAGGTATCTTACTTCTATTGATTTCTAGTTTAATTCCATTATGCTTAGATAAGTCCTGTGTATGATTTCACTACTCTTAAATTTGTTAGGATTTATTTCATGCCCCAGAAGATGGTTCATTTTAGGTAAATCTTTCATGTTTACTTGAAATAATTTGTGTTCTGCTTTTCTTGTGTAACATGCTCTAGAAACGTCAAACAGACTACGTTGATGAATAGTCTTGATTGGATCTTTTATAGCATTGCTAATTTTCTAATTATTTGTTATATTTGCTATTAATGGAAGAGTGTTAGATTTCTAACTATGCTATGGATTTGTTTTTCAGTTCTATTATGTTTTCCTTCATGTACTTTGAAGCTGTGTTATTGAGTGCATGCACATTTAATATTTTCACATCTATCTGGTGAATTAACCCTTTTATAATAATGTAATGACCCTCTATAACTACCTGGGGTTGTTTTTAAAATAACATTCATTTTCTTTATGAATTATAAAAGTAATTTTTGTTCAATTCATAAAACTTAAAAAATAGGAAAATCACCCCAGATAAACCCTTTATAATCTCACTGCCCCAGTACTACCACTCACATTTGTCTTCTGAAAATGCACACACAAATACATTATTCATTATAAAATGGTATAATATACTGATTATTTTTTAGCCTGCTTTTCACTTATAATATTTTATGAGCCTCTCAGTAATTTTTCCTATAACATAATTTTTAAGATGATTTATTTATTTAAAAATATTTTATTTATTTATTTTTAGAAAGAAGGGAAGGGAGGGAGAAAGAGAGGGAGAGAAACATCCATGTGTAAGCCCTGGCTGGTGTAGCTCAGTGGATTGAGCGCGGGCTGCGAACCAGGCATCGCAGGTTCGATTCCCAGTCAGGGCACATGCCTAGGTTGCAGGCCATGTCCCCCAGCAACCGCACACTGATGTTTCTCTCTCTCTCTCTCTCTCTCTCCCTCCCTCCCTCCCTTCCCTCTCTAAAAATAAATAAATAAAATCTTAAAAAAAAAAAGAAACATCCATGTGTGGTTGCCTCTCATGTGCCCCCTACTGGGGACCTGGCCCACAACCCAGGCATGTGTCCTAGACTGAGAATCGAACCAGTGACCCTTTGGTTTGCAGGCAGGCACTCAGTCCACTGAGCCACAGCAGCGAGGGCCACAGTTGTTTTTTCAGTTGTGAGAATGACTTATCTATTACCCATGTGTGACTTGACTGATTCCTGGAAGATGATTGACTGGAGTTAAAATGTGAATGATAGGCGAAGAGACCATATGGCTGTATGAAATCTTGATACCTGTAGCGGCAGACTCCAGCAATCAAAATTATCTAGATCTAAAGACAGTAGGAACATGTCAGTAACGTGTCAGAGTATGCCTACAAGAAGGGATAGGAAAGTACTGGCCAGGTGTTTTTTAAGCTTTAGGCCCAGATTCTTTGATGAATAAATGATAGCATAGATAAGGGCATGCCGGAAAAATTTCCAGACAGTATGGATAAGCTTGAATAAAGTCTACCTGATAGAACATGTTGCTTCTTGCAGATTTGTGTACCAAATACTCAGCTTCTGTTGGGAAAGTATTATCTGCTGTAAATGAAGAAATCCCATGTGGTTCGATTGGCAGACAAACTGAAATTATATTTTGCACCAGAGATATGTAACCACTTTTCCTTTTTTCTGGGGATTGAGTATGTGGGAACCAGGTGAATTTACTTAACAACTGTTTGAATATTTCTGGTGCTTTGAAATCCCAGTCAGCACCCTTTGCATGTAGTACTCTGGGAAAGGGTGGGTAGGAGTGGGTAGGCTGTTGAAAACCTGTGGCACAGCTTCTCTTTTGTTTGTTGAATATCCCTCCAGGTTCCTGATGTTTAACTATGATCCAAGATCTCTGCCAAGTTTACAAGCACTTTCACTGCCTGACAAACAGAGCTTCCTGCCCCAACACAAGTGAACTTTCAGACATCAGGAATAATGAACACTCAAATATGTCAAAGGTTTGCTACTGTTGTTTAACAATTCAAAACAAGAAACAGTTTAAGTGTTTCTGGCAAGCTGACATTTCTTTTTTTTTTAACTTTCCCTTTTAAAAAATATTTTAATTATTTATTTCTAGAGACAGGAAAAGGGAGGGAAAAAGAGAGGGAGAGAAACATCAATGTGCGAAAGATACATCAGTCAGTTGCTTCTCACACACCTCTTACTGGGGACCTGGTCGGCACCCCAGGCATGTACCCTGACTGGGAATTGAACCAGCAGCCCTTTGGTTTGCAGGTTGGTACTCAATCCACTGTCGCTCAGTCATTTTCAATGCAGTAGCCACACAGTACACACGCTAACTCAATGGCACCTACCACCCCCACTGACTAGTACAGTGAAGTGGTCCCTGTTCACTTTTGTGCATTCCAGTCCACTCTCCTTCGCTGCCAGGTTACATCAGTGTTACACAAACCACTCTCGTTATATTAACAGTGGCTAGACTTTTCCTGGACAGACCCAGCCATCTGATTGTGCTGATACTCTCATCCCTCATCAGCTCTCAAGTACAATCTGACTTCAAATGGAGAGATGAAAGTCCTAAGAGTAGGAAGGAGAAGGTCTATCCTTTATGCCTTTATCAGAATCTCCTCATCCCACATGTGGCCCTATTTTCCTTCCTCTTCTGGCTTCTAGTGATTTTGGCTTCCTACCTCCATCCCTTCATGCAAGTCTTAGGCACAGACTGGGTCCTTCAGTGACTGTGACCTTTTTGACCATTTTGTAACTGACACCTATGTGCAACTGGTTATTATTGCTAGGTATCTTCTCTGGCAAATGGAGAGAGTAGAGGGGTCTGTATTCTGAGGTTCTGTGTCTTGGAAAGAGAAATAGGCCTCAGCAAACAGCAAAGAAAAAATATATATAGCAGGCAGAAGGACCCATCCCTCCTCAAACCTGGTATCAGAACAGTTTCATTTTGCTCATTTAAGTTTAGTTCTCTTGTAAAGGCTGGTAAGAAATGTACAGTCAGTATCTCATTTAAGATAAGCTCAGAGGGGCTGAGGTCAGCTCTGGGTCTCACAGAGCTTCTTTGATTCTCAGAAGGAAGAGGAAGAGGGTGGTGAAAACAACAATCACTCGTTGGTCATTATGAGCAGTTTCTGTTCCCACCCATGGGCTGAGACTTTTGCTTTGACAGAGAAAAAACAAACCACAAAATCTTTAATATATTCTAAAGGAAGTTTCAATCAATTGCAAGATGTGGATTTTTGATTCTCTCTCTCTCTCTCAAAACTAGAACTGAAAACTTATTTTCTGGTAATTAAATGGCACTCGCTCTTTAAATAATGATGCCAATTACCTTGAAAGTTGTCAGGAAGTTTATGTGAGTCATTTATTGTTTAAAAGAGAACTTTCTGGACCATATTAAATAATCTAGATGTGCCTGTCAAACAGACACGTAAAATAAACTTCCTCAGGCCTCCTAAATTAAATGTAAGGTCCAAGGGCTCCAATATGATTTGAAAAAATTTATTCAACTTCAGTATATATGGTAGAAAACATGAAACAGGCCTTAATTTAAGTCTGACTTATTGAATAACCCTTCCAAATCTTTATAAGATTTCTGGAAATCAGTAAAAGATGTACAGGAAGCAAGCAAATTCCCATTCAGGAAAAAGCTCTGTTCATTATAGTAGGAAATTTTCTGATGATTTTATTAACCCTTGTTGCACCACATCCCAAATACCTTAGACTGGTGTAGCACAGTATGGAGGACGCATAACCAGATTTCTAATCTCCTTTCATCCGTTGAGGAGACCATAACAGAATGAGGGTGCAACTTTCTAACCTGTATGTGGGATGCCTGAGGGACCAGCCTTTGTATCAACTAAATCAGAAATTAGAAATTATCTTCAGACAAATAATAATAAAAATACAACATACCAAGACTTAAGGGATGCAGCAAAAGCAGTGCTAAAGATAAGTTTATAGTGTAAATGTTTACATGAAAAACAACAAATATCTCTAATCAACAATGAACATTGTATTTTGTGGAAGTAGGTAGAATAGAACAAATTGAATTCAAAGCTAGAAGAAGGAAATAATGAGTAGAGCAGAGATAAAATAGAGAATAGAAAATCAATTTACATAATCAGTGAAAGAGCAATAAAACTAGTAAAATTTCAGCTAGATTGACAAATAAGAAGAGGAATAACTCAACTAAAATAAAAAATTAAAGATGGCCATCACTATCAACTTTACAAAAACAAGAAGGATTATATGTGAGTTCTACAAACAAGTGTATGTCAAAAGATTGAATGAGTTAGATAAAATGGACAAAATCGTTAAAAATCCTAGAAATACTCAACTTACCAAGATTGAATCATGAATAAATAAAAAATCTAAACAGATTTATAACTAGCAAAAAGATTGAATCATTAATCAAAAACTTCCCAACAAAAATGTACAGGACTAGATGGCTTGACTGGTGAAGTCTTCCAAACACTTAAAGGAGAATTAATAACAATCCTTCTGATAGTCTTCCAAAAACTGAAGAGAAGGGAAAAAAATTCTAACAAGTGTTTTGAGGGCAGGATTACCTTGGTACCCAAACCAGGCAAAGACCCTTCAAGAAATGACCGAGCCCTGGCTGGTGTGGCTCAATGGATTGAGTACCAGCCTGCAATCCAAAGGGTCCGTCAGTTCGATTCCCAGTCAGGGCACATGACTGGGTTGCGGGCCAGGTCCCCAGAAGGGGGCATGCGAGAGTCGACCACACATTGATGTTTCTCTCCCTCTCTCCTTCCCTTCCCTTTTCTCTAAAAATAAATAAATAAATAAATAAAATCTTTACAAAAATACTTCCTTTAAAAGACAAGGACCAATGTACTTTATGAATATTGATGCAGAAATCCTCAACAAAATAGTAGCGAACATAATTCAATAGCATATTTAAAAAGATTAAACCATTGTGATAAAGTAGGATTTATTCGTGGAATGCAAGAATGGTTACCCATATAAACGTAAGTCAATGTAACACATTACATGAAGACAACAGAAAAGAAAAAAACAGAGGGCTTTCACAAATTGTTGCAGAGAAAGCATTAATCAATATATAGTACTTTGTTATGATCAAAAACACTCAACACACTAGGAATATAAGGAAACTACCACAACATAATGAAGACCATATAGCAAAAAACCCATAGCTAACATGATACTTAAAGGTACAAGACTGAAAGCTTTCCTCTGCAATCAGGAACAAAAGATTCACCACAATTCAACATAGTGCTGGGAGTCTTAGCCAGAGAAACTGGGCTAGAAAAATAAACAAAACAGATCTACTGAGTAGGATAGAGTCTCCAGAAATAAAGTCTCACGTATATGGTCAAGTGATTATTACTTAAAAAAATGTTTTCACATTTTAAATTCTTATTTTACTTTTATTTTTGAGTTACAGTTGATTTTCAATATTACATCAGTTTCATTTATACAGCATAGTGGTTAGACAATCATACATTACAAAGTTTTCTTTCAGGTATTTGAAATACCCACTGGGCACCAGACTTAGTTATTACAATATTATTTACTATATTCTCTGTGCTGTACTTTATATCCCCGTGATTATTTTGTAACTACCAATCAGTACATCTCTTTTTTCCTTTTTATTGAATTTACTGGGGTGACACTGGTTAACAAAATTGTACAGGTTTCAGGTGCACAGTTCCACAACACATCATCTGTACACCGTATTGTGTGCTCACTGCCCCAAGTCAAGTGTCTGTTCACGACCATTTATCCCCCACATACTCTCCTCCACCTCCCTCCAGTCCCTCCCCCCAACAATCTCATGAGTTTTCTCTCTTTTATTGAATCCTTCCAGCCCCCACCCAGCCCACGCCCTTTGACAGCTATCAGTCTGCCGTTTATCTATTAGTCTGTCACAACTGGTCATGAACTCTAGTATCCAATCAATCATCCCCAAAGCAGTCTCTGCACTCTGGCTGTATACCACTTTGTGCCAGCTACTATTTAGCCATAGAAAAGCAGAACTCTGATCTTGAAGAACATAATTTTCTTTTTTAAATATTTTATTCATTTTTAGAGAGGGAAAAGGAGGCAGAGAGGGAAACATCAATGTGTGGTTGCCCCTTGTGTGTCCCTTACTGGGGACCTGACCTGCTACCCAGGCATATGCCCTGACTGGGACTCGAACCAACAACTCCTCCACTTCGAGGCTGACACTCGGTCCACTGAGCCACACCAGCTGGGGCCAAAGGACATAATTTTCTTGAGTAGTGAGGACATGTATACATACACTAAAACTTAGAAATATCTGTCAGCATAGGGTATTGTCAGTGCCTGTCTCAGAGGACCAGTTCTGGAGAAGATCAAAGGGTAGTCCTGGGTGCCTTTGTGGTCCCAGGTTTCCTGGAGGAGGGGTGATTTGAGATGGACCCCAAAGGACTGGGATGCTTCGGGTAAGTTTCCAGGGGCAAGAACAATCCAGAAAGGGGGAACAGGACTTCTCATGGCTCTCTTTATAAGAAAAGGCAACTTACATATTTCCCAGCCACACTTCCTTCTCAGGGAACAAATCAAAATGAGGTTTTTCGGTTGATTCTGTTTTTTGGACCAGCAGCAGTCAATATGTGGCATCTCATTAAAGCAGAACATCATATTGCCTTTTCCTTCCCCAATTCCTTAAATGTCCTGGATCAATAGAAAGTTGGCTGAACACAGAAATCCACTTAATTTGCAAATAATTTCTACAATGTTAGAGACTGCGTAGTAGAGACTGAATATAGTATGGTGTGATGAGAAGTATTTTTCAGAGTCAAGGCCTTCAACTTCTAATTCTCAGTAACTAGATAACTCTGAGACCCTGGGTGAAACTACCTTCATGGAGTTTTGTTCTGTCATCTATAAATTTGAAGGTACTGGAGTTTTTCTCACTGAACCCAGAAGCTCTTCACTGGTTTTTTCAATGCACTGTCCCAGAAGTGCCTACTAATTAATTAGTGCTGGCCCTTGCCATGTAATGTATTTGCTTTCCGTGGACTAATGGCCTTTAAGGTTCATTCCAGTGGAAAATTCTTAAGAGATATTTCATATAGAATAGACCTTTCAGTTTAAACATGTGTCTTATCACCAAATCATAGTCCTGTACTGCATTAGAATTCATTTAAAAAATCATGTAATCATTCTGCAAATAGTGCATTGTTACTGCCTAGTTATTATTTTATCTTACAAGCAATAATTTGTTAAACAATTAGCAAATGTGTACCAGGTTTTGTTATAACTGTGTTTTGAAACTTCTTCCTTTTTTAAAAAAATATACCAGAGGCCTCAAAAACCAGGAACTAGACTTCTCTCAACCTATAGAAGCCCTGAAAACCCCAGGAGTATGCTCTCTCTTTGTCGTTAGGCTCTTTAGCAAGATTTGCACGCATTGCCTTCATTCACCTTGAGGACAATTTGTCTTCTGTTACTAGGTTGCTGTGCAGCTTTGGGAAAGTCACTTCTGCTTGCTGGGAAAGTCACTTCTCATTTGCCCATTTAAGAATGTTGAACATAGCCCTAGCTGGTGTGGCTCAGTGGATTGAGCACCGGCTTGTGAATCAAAGCGTCACCAGTTTGATTCCCAGTCAGGGCACATGCCTGGGTTGCAGGCCAGGTCTCCAGTAGGGGGCGTGTGAGAGGCAGCCACACATTGATGTTTCACCTCTCCTCTTTTTCCCTCCCTTCCCCATGATAAAAAGATAAATAAATAAAATCTTAAAAAATATTGAATAGGATGGCCTATCAGAATCCTTCCAAATTTAATATTATTTTCTTCTTTGAGGTGCAAATAATCAAGTATTAGATTTTTTTGGGAAAAAGATAGCTGAGCAGCTATCTCAGGTTAGATATCCTATCTCAGGATTACAAATCCCAGGATGGTTTCAGGGACACTAGCATTTTTATGAGGATCAAAGCTTTATGTTGAAGGGAAGGAACTTCGACAGGTGAGATTTTGGACACCAACCAGCTGGTGAGAAGCAGCTATTTATCGAGGGTCTGGGTCTTCCAGGAGTTCCTGAAATCAAATCTGATCTGTGTGCCCTGGTTTGTAGTTTCTCATGTTCATCCTGAAATTTGATAGACACTTTGGCTCACTACCAAATTCTGGGAATGGGCTTTGTTTCATCTCACTCTGTAACAGATGAAAACACTGTGTGTCCATAGTATGGTGTGTGGGTCAGCGAGAGAGAGAGAGAGGGGGAGAGAGAATGGGTGAAATTATACGCAAACTGAACCTTGGTAACTGTTTTTGTCAGACAGATTTTTAGTCTACTAAGAGATGAGTGAGAAAATTCTTTCCTGATGAATCTAGACCCCTGTCTGTCATCAGTTGTCTGAGCAGCATCCTGCCGTGGAAATATGAGAGCTCTTTGAATTTGATGAGTAAGATTATCTTTGACTATGATTATCTTTTGACTGTGACTATCTCTTCATTGGCCTCAAACAGGGCCCCATGGGCAGCAGTCAGACTCAGTTATCTCTGGGTCAGCCTGCACTGTTCCTCCTGTCTGTAGTTAAGACAGAGACAGTGGTGATGCACTGTCATCAATGAAAACCCAGTCTAGTGCTCCAGTATCACTGTAGGTCCCCTACTTTCTTGGGGAGGGCAGATTTTATTTGCCTCTAGATAGAACCACAATCAAGTTGCTTAATGTTTCTTAATGTCCTCATTTGAAAATTAAAGATGAAGTATCCTTATAGGAAGCCATGTGACATAGCAAAAATGTATGCTGCCTTGGATATTAAGAGACATACATTTTTAACCCTGGCTCCACCATCAAATAGCTACTTGTAAACTCCTATGTAGGTTACGTGCATACTCTGGCTTTCATTTTAGTTGTTTGTGATGGTTGTTCTATTTATCACCCGAAGTTATTATATGAAAATTCTCCCATATTACAAAGCACTACCCAAAAGTATGGTGATGTAATGATGGTCTTACATGGTTATAAGAGAAATTACTTTCCACTAGCTAGAGTAAACGTATTGTTTGTGTTACCACAAGTGTGATATGCTTAACCTTAGAAAAATTAGAGCATATAAACAAGCAAGAAGGAAAATAATCTCCATATAGATAACCACACTTAACCTTTTGGTATTTGTATTAGCTCTCCTGATTCTGAGGAAAACAATGATATATAATCACTTTTCTCATGTAGAAATGTGATCATACCATATATTATTTCGTACTGTTTCATTACCACTTGAAACTTTAGCATGATTGTGTTTCTATTTCAGTAGAGAATTTGGTACCTTAATATTTTTAATGGCTCCATGATTTTCCATTGTTGGAACTTACCATAATTATTAAGGAGTTTTAAATTGTTACCAACTTTTTGTTCTGGGGTGAATAATGTTTTTACATGCCCATTGTATGCTGTGTAGGGTGGTTTGAATGGTTAATCCTTTCTGTTCATGAAGGACACAGAGTGCGAAAACATTTTTACAATCTTCTATCTCAAACTTGTGTTATTCATGTTGTCTCTGCAAAATGCAAATGTTTATTGTAGCGATTTTTAGCCTTTTTTGTCTCATGGTACATATAAACTAATTACTGAAATTGAGTGGCACACCAAAAATGTATTGTATTTTTTGCCAATCTGACCAAAAAATAGGTATAATTTTGATTCACTGACGCTGGACCGCTACTTTTGTATTAGCTTTTGTCATGTGTTTATTTGATAGTTTAAGGGAACAGAGGTCAGTGCCCCTGACTAAATAGTCAGGTATTGCATGTTTCAGAAATTATTGTGGAGCTCTGGTTGAAAATCACTGGTTTATTGTCATCAAGGTTATTTATTTTTAGACAGAGGCAAAGGGCGGGGGGAGAAACAGCAATGTGAGGGAGAAATATAGATTGATTGCCTCTCACATGCCCACAACCCAGGCATGTGCCCTGACTGGGAATCGAACCAGCAACCCTTCAGTTTGCAGGCTGGTACTCAGTCCACTGAGCCACACCAGCCAGAGCTGACAGCATGTTTGATAGCAGCTCTGCACCAAATAAACGGTTGGGCTTTGTACCATGTGGGATAGATGCTAAACAATACATCTCATTGATCCTGCTTGCACAATTCTTAATGTCCACAAAAAATGGTAAGCACCTGAGAAAGAACAGCTTGACAAAGATGGAGATAATTTAGAAAAGATGGTCTACAAGCAATGTATAGCTTTTTAGTGGCTAAGGCAAGACTGTGTAGTGTCCATGGAGGCTGTGAAACATGGTGGAGGAAGCACTGCCAGAAGTCAGGAAGGAAACTTCTAGTTCCGATCTGTATGCTAATCTGCCATCAAACCTGCAAAAAATCACTTCCCAGAAAGGGACTTGGTTTCACTTCTGATAAATGAGGGAGGTGGTAATGATAGGTGATGGGCTCCCTGAGTTGAAAAGCCTCAGAATCTCTGAAGGGCACAACGTGTACGTGCATGTGGGCTTTTTGCAAAGAAAAAATTAGGCAACATGTGTGAGGCTGTGAAGACTGCAGGCCTAGAGGGTCAGAATTTTAAAAAAGGAAGGCAGATTTTAAGAAGTCACAAGAGATTAGGGGTGAGTCAATCTTCCAATAAAAGTGGCAACAATATTGTTACTTGAGTCATGCCAATCTGGGCTTCAGAGAAGTGTGGCAAATCTCTAATCTCTCTATCTCTGTTTCTCTTTGGTTACTCAGATTCACAGCCTGTCTGTGCCCACAGCACGTCTGCAACTTTTCTGGGGGGAGAGGCTGATCAAACACACAGATGGTGCAATGGAGAGAGGCAGAGGTAATATATTTGATGACAGAAACAAGATCTAAAAATTCATCTTCAATATGGATTTTTGCTGTGCTTGACTAGTGTGCATGGTGGGAATAGGGAACAAATAAAGGTAAGAGTAAGAGGTTCTTTATCCTTTATCATTAGTATTCATTAGTATTTTACCTCCAGGATAATTAGGTCAGATAGTGTCTTGGTAATAAAATCTGTGTGTGTGTGTGTGTGTGTGAGAGAGAGAGAGAGAGAGAGAGAGAGAGAGAGAGAGAGAGAGAGAAATGTTTTTTTTTTTAATTTGGGTTATTTCACCAGATAGGAATTAATGTCCTAAACTGGAGAGTTCTGTCAATGTTAACAGTAAATCATCAGATTTTTTTCTTTGGATTTCTGGTGGGAACTTGCCCATTGACTAATGATGTGGGGAAAATCTTTTACATGGCTAGATGATGGCACTGTCTCTAACAAAAACAATAAAATTTTGTAAATCAGTACTTCTATTTAATTAATTCCTCAGGACGAGAGCTTTTTATGTCTAGAACATTGTACTGAAAGCAGTGGAAAAACACAAGTTTCCCCCTGTAGGACCTTCAAGCATGTTCGTAGAGAAGATAAAGTGCTCACAAAAGTTATTTTCATGCTACACAGTGGTGAGTAATAAGGGCTAAATGAGAGGCACCGAAAATATAGGAGAGACCATGGGCAGGGAAGGGACAGGTAGTGATGATGTTCGGTCTGGGAAGGTCAGAGCAGCCCTTCTGGAGAAAGTGGGAATGTGCTCTCCATTCCAGTCAAATTACTGAGGAAGCCTCCTGTGTATAAACCTTTTCTCTTTGGTGGGGGGGGGTGGCACTTAGGGCTTTCTGGAACTTTCTAATACTTAACACAAGATGACATAGGAAAATGGAGAAAGGAGAACTCACATCCTAGAACTACTGATAGGCCTGCCTACCAGGCATACTGTGAAGGTTAATTTTAGAGGGTTTTTTCCCCCCAGTTTTTCCTTTTCTATAGAAATGATAATCACTTCCTGTTCTGTGTGTCCAGCTGCTGCATTCTGGTATCAGGGAATGAAGCTGAGAATACCCCTCTGCTATGGGTCAGGGAGAAAAGAGCAGGTACTAGAGTTTGGGTATTGAAATAGACCAAGGGGGTCTGTTCACCAGTCGATTATTCCCTAGAGGCAGATCCTCAAGGACAAACCAGTCAACTGTGAGCCAACAGTGGCCAACAGTCCCTTCCCCAGCAGTCTGAGGATACTGCTTGCTAAGTAAGAGCTTGCTGTGCCCTAGGTGAAAGGACAAAGCTGGTGCCATTGCCACCGTGGCACCATTTGCAGAGCAGGCCTGTGACCTTGTTAAACACGACTGCCATTTTCCTCTTCAGAGCTTGTCCCCTGGGCTGGAAAATACTGGAAGCAAGAACACAATGGTGACTAACCGCTCCCCACAGCTGCGGGCAGAAGGTAACATTGGAACAAACTGCAGCTCGTGCAGAACAAACTGAAACCTCCTGTGTGACAGCCACCAACAGCCCAGGGGCCACGCAATGGCGACCCCCGCCCCTTTTGTAATCCAATTATAATCCAATAAGAGCTCAACGTCCTCATCCCTCAATACTGCTGTATCTCTCCACGCCATGCCCCTTCCCTTCTCGGAAAGTGAATAAAACTTTGCTTGCTGCCTTTTCTTGTCTCTGTGGATTCTTTCACAGCTCTCATCACCAACCGCCCTAACACTAGCTGTTATATTGTCAGGCAGGGCAAGCCCCCACTGCCTGCCAAACCTTGCACTTTAGCAAGAATTGTATCTTTTGAAAAGTGTTGATGAACCCTGAAATAAGTAATAGTGCATTTTGAGAAACTGACTGCTAAATATGTTGTAACCAGGGAAGTATTTCCAGAAGAATCATGGCTGTGGATTCCCAAATGTGTGAATGCACTCTGTTTCAGAGTTTCAGATTTTCAGGCTCTCCCATGGGCTTGGCCCGTGAGCCCCAGCTCCTTGCAAACTCATACTTAACTCCTTCCTTTGCCCTAGTAGAAATAGTCTAGAACCAAGAGTCCGTGAATGTTTGCACAAGTTCCAGCTTTATCACAAGTCTTGTTTTTCCATGTGAAAAATGAGTGCCTAGCTCTGGTGTGTAGTTGTTGTGGTTGTGTGTGTTTGCTTGTTTCTAGAAAACCACATGTGGACTTTAATGGGCTGCACACATATGAGGCAGGGATGTTATTATTTAAACTGTTGTGGAGGCTGGTAACATTTGGAATCTGCTTTTAATTGAATAGTCAGTCTGAAAAAACTCACTTCTAGAATAAAAGTCCTTACCTCAGGGAAAACCCTACTCTTGTTCACTGTCTGTTACTTGTGTTCACTCCCTCCCTGCCTACTTCTTGCCTCTCCCTCTTTCTCTCTTTCCCTCACACACAGAGTGAAAAGAAAGGACAAAAAAGAAAAAAAAAGATGTATCTCTTGGCATGGACTTATGGATTCCCAAAGAACTTTCAAATTTCATGGTATGAGATCCTTAAGACTCTTACTGTACCTTGAACCTTGAATTTTAATCTATTTTAATTATATGTGTGCTTACTTATGTCTATAGCCTGCCTCCTTTCACAGACTATTTAAGCCAGCCAAGCTTTAACTTGTTCAGAACCTTAGGTGGTGTTCAAACCAACGAAGACTGCATTCCTCAAGTCTTCGGAAGGAAAATAAAAAGTTGCTAAGTTATGCAGTGAAAATACAAAGTATCATTTTTTCCAGATTACACAAAGTTATTAGCAGTGGTGATTCAGATATTTCCTGTGAAATATTCTGTGAGCAAATTTATTACAGACCCATGTAGATCGAACAGTTTACGCACTGCTTCCAACTAAAACATATTACAAGGAATAAGAGATAGAATTCTGCCCTGGTGCCATTTGGGCTACACAGACTGCTGTGGGAGAGTCTCTGGTTGGAATCGCCACTGTCATGTAAGTATAATACCTACTTTTTAAACATGTCTGCATTAGAAGCACTGAGCATGTCTTTCATGCTTACAAGCATGTATACAGGGCTGCTTGGGAAGAAAAATCTGTAAACAATTGCCAGCACATGGGAACATAACTGTTGCCTTACATTTTTGGACTCCAGTGTATTCATTGAGGACTTAACTCTTGTTACTTACCATTGCTAGTTACCAGATGTGTGTGTGTGTGTGTGTGTGTGTGTGTGTGTGTTCTTTCTGACTAGACTCTGAACTGATTGACATTGGATACCATGTCATTATTCTGCATATCGGTATTATTTGTTCTGTAAATACTGTTGATTAAAGGTTATATTTTAAATAGTATAGCCATTCTTACTATCTCTGGCCAAGGCCATAATTTATAGTTCATGTGGTATCGTTTGTTATGTGTAGATAGTCTGACTTGAAAAAATATTAAGTTGGCCTCATCATAAAATGATCATAAGCATTTCTTATTTTTCTGGAAGGTTTCTCATGATTCAACTTAACAAGTATAAACAGCATAGATGAACCTGATCAGATTTCAGGTTGCTTTTAATAAAAGTCATATTTTGGCTTTGGTGTGGTTGGGAGTCACTGAGTTCTACATCTTTCTGAGGTAGTGTGTGACTTGATATTTGCACACATGCACTCACACAAGGGACTTTGATGTGGCATTCCTGGCCCAGATAAAGGCAGATGGCTTGTGAACAGTGGTGGTCTGACTCAATTTCCTGTTCTAATGCAGTTCCCTTGGAATATTAGTTTTGGAATCCCCTTTTTGTTGTTCAGAGGCATACAATGTTATGACTTTTTGTGCTTGGGAGAAGCTTCTGTTGTATTTTGTTTTGTTTTGTTTTTGATATGGAAACAACGAATCTGGCCATGCCTCAAATGAACAAGGGAGGGAATGGGAAAAAAGAAATATAAAAGTGTGGTCGGTTAAAAGTATCTCAGGCATGACTTGTCCAAGGTTGCCTTTTGTGATACAAGTCCTTGTCAACAAAGTGAGAAGGGATATTTTTCTTGGGCACTTATTTACCTTTTTGTTATCTTAATTTTTTTTAAATATTTTTAAAGGTTTTGAAAAAGATTTATTTATTTATTTCTAGAAGGAGGGGAAGGGAGGGAGAAAGGGAGAGAAACATCAATGTGTGGTTGCCTATCAAGCACCTTGTACTGGGGACCTGGCTCAAAACCCAGGCATGTGTCCTGACTGGGAATTGAACTGGCTACCATTTGGTTTGTAGGCCTGCACTCAATCCACTGAGTCACACCAGCCAGGGTTATTATCGTTATTTTTTAAGCTTTCTACTTCACAGTATTTCATATTGTGCCCAGTAGCCTCATCTATATTCCACTTATAAGTTCCTTGGTGTAGAACCCATGTCTTTTCATTTGTTTATGGCCACCACCTAAACATTACCTTCCACATAATGGGCCCTTTATTCATGTTTACTGATTTATGCTGCATTGAAATTCTTTTCCCCTCCTCAATACAGTGGGAATTGATACAGTCAGTTAAGGAATTCCTTCTTCAAGTTAGAGCTTATGGCATAATAGGGCTCTTTACTGCTTTTACCCAAATTATATACTGATAAAATTTAGTGTGCTATTGTAGACTGACCAGACAGAGATTTTAGGGGAGGGGGAACCTTTTGAGCCACTTTTTAATCAAACACATGGGTTATCGCCAGAGTTACTGGAAAGCTTCTGAAACTCCACCAAGTGGAATTTCAGGCACTGTGATAATTAGGGAACTGGGGCAGTTACTTGAGTTTGAAGAGAGAGTGACATGCCTAGAGACCATAAAATTATATTCTTTATCTGATGCTTGCTCTGCCTATACTTAGTGCTAGCCTTGTTCTCAGGGACCTTAAAAGAAGCCACAAAACAACTGACATTTAAAAAATTTGTAAACATTTCAACCAAGCCTAACCATTGCTGGAAGAATCCAAATTTATGGATATCTTGAATTTCCTTTTTGTTCTCACACAGTGAAGGTGACTGGCTACACCCTGAACTCCCCCTGGTAACAAGAAGAGGAGAAGGGTAAGGGCTGAATAGAGGCTATATGCAACGTGGAGGACTCAGGCAGGGAATACTTCCATGTCTGTGTGGTGTGATGTGGAAGGTGGCCCCAAAGGTTTCTATGACTGCAAATATCTTTCCCAGACTGGCCAGAGTTCCTGAAATTCAGTAGTGTTAGTTTTGCTACTAATGCTAAATTCAGTAGCATTAGCTATGTTAACACATTGCCTTGCAAGAAGGCTAGTGCTAACATGCAGAGTTAAGAGAAGCCATGTGCACATTACTATAACACACAGGTGGCAAACACAAGGCCCGCGCGGGCTGAATCCAGCCCTCCACCTTGTTTTATCTGACCCAGCACCTTGTTTCTACCTGGCGGCAGCACCGAGCTCTCACTTAACAGTTCAGGAATAGTTACATGTATACAGTCCTAAAGTTACACTCGGCCCTTTGAAGACAACCGCGAGTCTGATGTGGCCCCCGGTGAAAATGAGTTTGACACCCCTGCTATAAGTAAGTAGGTTAGCCATCTATCTGTCTGCCTATGCCTTTACCAGAGATGTTTGAAAGTCATTGATGAGATTCAGTGGCCAGATTTCACTACTGAAAACATAGTGATGTTTGTCATCTGATGAAGGCCACAAATGGCAGTTCCAATGGTTTTCCAGTCTGACTTAACGAGGCTGGAAATGATGTTAAACAAAATACATTTATCTAATTGCATCATAATGTTGACTCCTAAATTGACTGTCTTTCTCAGTAGTCTGTAAGTTTGGTGAGAACAGGAGGGGGTTCTGTTGGTCTTATATCCTACCTCACCTGAAGTGTCTGAAATAGAGTAGGCCTTTATAAAATGTGAGTTCAATAAATAAATAAATTATAGTGACTAGATACAAAATTAAAAGTATGTATCATTCAGAGTTAGCAATTTTGGGGGGACATTATACCTTGGACATAGGCATAGAGAAGGATGAGGATTTTATGGTGTTTATTAAAAATATGGAATTATGGTGATGAAAAAACTCTTGTAGTGACCAAAATTTCTTTTCTTTTCCCAGAGCTTTCCTGCTGTCCCAGTTACTGACTGTCACTGAAATGATGTAAGTGTATAATGCTTTTTCTTGCTTTGTAAATTTCCATAAACTCTCCTCTCAAATATTTCAGGTCAGGCACTAATTTCTACAAATGTGTACCAATGATGTCCTTGGTAGAAATTAGTGAAAAGTGGTACTTCAGGAATAGTTCAGAATGAAAAGACAGAAGGTACAGGGAGAGGTTGATGGTGGAAATCATTTACTACTATGGGCCTATAGTTCTTATCACCCTGCAATTACCTGTGTACTTGTCCGTCTTCCCCATAGTTAGCCAGACAGGCTTTCATTCATCTTCATGTATTTACGGCTGTGCACAGCTGTTCTCACTACCACATAAAGACACCTGGTCAAGGTGTGTTGAATGAATGTTTAAGGAACCCAAAGCGATGCCCTTGGACATTCATTCCTTCATCACAATTTGTGAGCACCTGTTATGAGACTGGCATTATGATAGTCACCTATAATAAGACCCTTTCCTGTCCAAAAGGGACTCACTTTTTAGAGAGGTACAAGTAAACAAATAATTGTAAATCCATGAGGAAGAACCATAGATAGATATATGTGAGGAAGCACAGAAACACAAAACAGGCATACCTAACCCAGCCTGGGAGAAGTGATACAGAATCTGATGTTCTTCATTATAAACTTTTACTCTAAGTACCATTATTGAACATTAGCTGAAATAATTTGTTACCAACTAACAGATTATTGTTAATATGAGGGATTCTCAGGGCATGCATGACAAATAGAAGCAACCCAATTTTTTAACATCTACAGCCTTACAAGCTTTCCAGAATTCCTGTTTCCTAGAATTAGTCAGTTACGGTTGAAATACTATTAGTGATGAGGCTTTAGGGGCTGAGAATTAGGAACGCAGGTGAAGAGTAAGAGGAAAGGCATTTCAAGGGAAGGGTCAGTGTAAAAAGAGTTATGTGGGAAAAAATGACATAGTGCGTGTGTGGATCTTTGAGCTTTTGTGTATTGAAAAGTAAAATTTCAGCCAGAGGGTGATAAAATAGGTCAGGAGAGGTAGGCAAGGAAGGTTCTGAAGTTCCATGCTTAAGAGGCTAGATTATGAATTTTAGGGCATGGACACCAATGAGGGACTTTTAGCAGTGGAGTTATCTGATCATGTTTTTAGTGTATTAAGCATAGCTCCCATTTATGTAGCCCTTGCTATATTTGGCATAGCTCTATGGGCCTTATTTGTACTTTAACACAATGAATCCTTACAGTATCCCTATGAACTAGGTACTATTTTTCTTTATATTTTAGAGGTGAAGAAACTGGCACAGGAAGATTAAGTAACTTGTCCAGTAGCACACAGCTAGTAAATGGTAGAGGCAGCATCTGAACGGTGGCTCCAGTGTACAGTCACGTAGCCACTTCACTTTAAAGTGGAAGAGGCAGGTTTGGATTCCAAAAGACCAGATAAGCAGGTATTGCCATTATCTGGGTATGAACTGGTGAAGTCCTGAACTGGGGTAGTGGAAGTAAAGGTGGAAAAGACAGGAGCAATAAGGGGGAAAAGGTTTAAAAAGTGTTTAAAAAGAGATAAGGTAAAATTGGTAAGATTTCAATTGAACACAAGCCTGGAGAGGACAGTGAAAAAGAAAGGAGAGTCAGACGTGACTTAGAGGTTTCTCTGGGTTGAAATACCTTTAAGACAGCTAAGTAGAGAGATCTAACAGGCAGATGGATCTTTCACTTTGAAGCTTAAAAGGTACATCTTTTTTTAAATTCAATTTATTGGGGTGACATTGGTTAATAAAATTATATAGGTTTCAGGTATACAATTCTATAATATATCATCTGCACACTGTATTGTGTGTCCACCACCCCAGGTCGTCTCCTCCCATCACCATTTATCCTCCCTTTACCTTTTCTGCCCTCCCCCCACTTCCCTTCCCTCTGGTAATCACCATATTGTTGTCTGCCTGTATGAATCATTCTTTCTTTTTTTTCCTTTGCTTAATCCCTTCACCCTTCTCACCCTGCCCCTTACCTTCTCCTTGCTGAGAGTTCTCTGTTCCCTGTAGTGGAGTTTGTCTCTACTTTGTTAGTAGTTTGTTCATGAGATTTCACATATGAGTGAGATCATATGGTACTTGTCTTTCTCTGACTGGCTTATGTCATTTAGCATCATATTCTCCAGGTCCATCATGCTGTCACAAAAGGTAAGATTTCATTTTTTTGATACAGCAAGATAGTACTCCATTGTGTAAATGTACCACAGCTTTTTTATCCCCTCATCTACTGACACTTTTGTTGCTTCCAAATCTTGGGTATTGTAAGTAAAGCTGCAAGGAACATACATGTTCATATATTCATTTGGATTAGTGTTTGGGTTCCTTCAGATATATTCCCACCAGTGGTTCCGCTGGGTCATAATGAAACAGGTTGCAGCCCAGAGGGGGGCCCCAAATAGGGATTTGTAATTGGGTCCAGAACTCAAGGTGTCCAGGAAATGTTAGAAACACATATAGGATGTCCTTCCCCCCCCCCACACACAGGTGTGAGTTGGGGGAAGGGACACATGGAGCAGGAACATGCAGAACTGTTTTGTATAGCAACAGCTTTGTAGCTAACCTCTGGCATGGTCATTCAACATATCTATAACCTTTAACTGGTTTCATGGATATGTTAAATAGCTGTGGCCTTGCTTTGAGCCAGGGGGATGGAAGTGACTTCCACCCAAGATGTAACTGGGGGGCAGCTCCCCCTGGTTACAGAGCCTGCATGAGAGCTTGGAGATGATTGGCTCCATGCCATGGGGGCACATCTGCCCAGACTCATGATGGCGACCCAGTAAACTTAGACAAATACAAGAATTCTGGCAGGTGTAAGTGATTGTAGGAGGAGTTGGAAATTGGGGTACAGAGGAAGGTTGGTGTGGGGATTTAAAGCCGGACTTGGCAGCCATGTGAGGAGAGAACCACATAGTTTTGCCAGACTGGGGACCCCTATAGCTTTGGCAAGAGTGAGGACCATGTGGCTTAGGAAGTAGGAGAGATTTTGCCTGCAAGAAAAAGGACTCTTGTTGGTGGGCCATGAGAAGGTGCCACATGGCTTTGGATTAATTGGAGATCCTGATGGTGACACAGCTGGTGGTGCCAGGAGCTTGAATCATGGACAACTTTTCCTGAGATACGGTACCCCAGATTAGGGCAGAGGGAGAAGGAAGGATTGTGTGTGTCTGTGGGTATCCTAAAATGACTTTAATATATTAATGAAGACATTGGGTCACTACTTTAAGTCTGTATAGCTTTAAATAAACATTTCCTTTTCATGAATCTCTGGCACTGAAAGATGTCTTTCCTCTGGTGGCAGACAATGCAAACCTAGTGGGGGGTCATTTCAGTAATAGTGTATCATACCCCCCTTGCCCCTGTTCTGTAACAATAAGGCAGTTCCATTTTTAGTTTTCTGAGGAAATTCCATACTACTTTCCACACTGGCTGCACCAGTCTGCATTCCCACCAACAGTGCACAAAGGTTCTCTAAAGGGATATCTTTTAAGGTAGAGGATTACATAGGAATGTGTAGATAGGAAAAGGAGATGTACCGATGATGGAATGCTAGGGAACATTAACATTTTTAGGAGCAAGTTAAGATCAGGAGTCAGTGAAGGAGGCAGAGACAGAATGTCAGAGACACCTGAGAATGTGGCATTGTGGGAAGTCAGAGAATAAAATGTATCAACATGGAAGGAATAATCACGAGTGTCAAATGCAGTGAGGAAATCTATTAATAGAAGAATTGAAAAAATATATTACATTTGGCAAGCGATTATTAGGCAGTGAAAGGAGTGCCATTGCAATGTTCGGGGTGGCAGGCAGAGATTGAAACGAGGAGCAAGTGGTGATTCAAACTCATTTTCACTGGGGGCCACATCAACCTCGCGGTCACCTTCAAAGGGCCAAATGTAACTTTAGGACTGTATAAATGTAATTACTTCTTAACTGTTAAGCGAGAGCTCGGCGCTGTTGCTGGGTAGAAACAAGGTGCCAGGCCAAATAAAACAAGGTGGAGTGCTGGATTTGGCCCTCGGGCCTTGTATTTGCCGCCTGTGGGTTAGGGGGAAGAGGGCCCAGGGGGAAGTTGAGGGAGAATTGGTTTGAGTTGAAGGTAACCATCTACCTCTTTAAGATCAGGGAAAAGAAGGTAAAGATTTGATATGGATGCAGATAGTTTGGTAGGTAGGGGTGAATGGGTAATGGAGTTGAAGGAGATAAGAGGGTTTTAACTTCTCAGATTAATTTTTACCACTTTCTTTAAGGCCCCTACACAATGCCTGTGTCCTCATTTTCAGTTGATTACTTTAATATCTCTTTCATTAGGAAAATAAGTCTGGGATGAGAAATAATAGACAGTAGAGAGTTATACAAAGATAAGGAATATATCTAGTCCCAACCATCAAAGGTTCTAAGGAAACGGAAATGAAACTAGCGAGGGCACATGCACACAGGGGAATGTGTGGGTACCAGTAAAGGCTTCATTCATTGACACGTGGGTAGCACTTGTTACAGATTTTGAAACATGGGTACTGTTGGAGAATGACCTAGTCAGAGAAAACAGTGTGAACAAAGGTTTGAAGTGAGGGAAGCGTGATGGAGTGTACAAGGGAACAGTGCATTTTTTATTTTAGTGACTAAGTGAAGAAGAGGTTTTGAAAGTGTAAGCTGATAACATTGGAGATAATCTTTTTAATAGTTTTTCTTTAGAATGACCCCCAGACAGACAGTCTCAGACTGGGAGACATGCAGAGAGACTTTCACGTAATACCACCCTTTATTTTTTTGACTTTTCCTGGGAAAATCTTTAAAAGTGTATTATTTTTTAAAATATTTTACTTATTTATTTATTTTTAGACAGAGGGGAGGGGTGGGAGAAAGAGAGGGAGAGAAACATCCATGTGTAGTTGCCTCTCATGTGCCCCTGCTGGGGACCTGGCCTGCAACCCAGGCATGTGCCCTGACTGGGAATTGAACCCGTGACCCTTTGGTTCACAGGCTGGTACTCAATCCACTGACTTACACCAGCCAGGGCTGAAAACTGCATTGTAATTTCCACAGCAATAGCCGTAAGGGAGACTTTTCTCCTGATTCTAGCCTTGGGAAACTGATACAGTTACTAGTTGAGGTTTGAAAGTAGCCTTTGACTGAGGTCTCCATTGCATCAGGTATTTGAAAACACTCTTGATGGCATGATAGTACATCTTAATCACCTTTGCATCCACTGTGGGGCTTACTTTCATGTGGGAGAACTCTTAGTTGGAGCTCAGTATATGTTTCCCTGAAAGACACCACTAACTCAGGCCCTGCCAACTCCTTGTATATTTAAGATATATTCTCACTCTGGCTGGTGTGGCTCAGTGAATTGAGTGCCAGCCTGTGAAGCAAAGGGTCGTTGGTTCAATTCCCGGTCAGGGCACATGCCTGGGTTGTGGGCCAGGTCCCCAGTTGGAGGCGTGTGAGAGGCAACCAATCAATGTTTCTCTCCCTCTCTTTCTCCCTCACTTCCCTTCTCTTGGAAAATAAATAAATAAAATCTTTTATAAAATATATTCTCTTTTTCCGACCTGGGCCGGTTCACCCCTCCTTAGGCAACCTGGTGGCCCCCCGCTCCCGGGAGGTCACCATATTGATGCCGAACTTAGTGCGGACACCTGATCAGCATAGCGCACTGCAGCCCAGAACTCCTGGGCTCAAGCGATCCTCCTGCCTCAGCCTCCCGAGTAGCTGGGACTACAGGCGCGCGCCACCGCGCCCGGCAAATATATTCTCTTTTTCTACTGGCTCTCAACATGGTTCGATATTAAATTGACTTTGACAGTCCTTACCATGTAGGTGCTCATCAAATTTTCCCTGCGTCTGTATAGAATTTCCTAGTGACAGCCAATGTCCTGTTGCTTTTGGGACTACATCCAGCTTGGCCTAGTGGATTTGGTGGGGGGCAGGCTTACTGATGATCAATGGCCCTACTCTCTGAGCCTCCCCAATGAATTTTTTGATTCCATTGTATCATCAAAAAACTATAGAACATGGATGAAAGGCATCATTTAAACAACAAATCAATTAGCACACACCCTTATATATATTTCTCAAAATTCACTAGTTGTTTGCTTTTGTTCTGCTTTGAAAGTCCATCACATAAATAGCCCAATAAAACTTTTTAAAGATCTTGGTATTTCTGTCTGGGTCATTTTGTGGGTGATTTTCCCCTCTGAATTTCTAGAGTTAATTGCCAGTTAATTGTGGTTATTATTGAGGGTAACAGGTAAGGGGAACATTTAACCTGTTTGAGGTTGATTATGGTTAGTAATTACTACCCACATATACATAAAAGGTGGTGGTGTGGGATATTGGTGGTGAAAGGCAGATAGGGGAAAGTTTGCTTGTGAAATCAGCTTATTATAAAAGTTGCCTGAGAACTTGGCTCTAATATATGATCTTGGCTGCCTAATAACTACTTTGCCTGAAGAGAAAGAATGGATAGCATGAGTTTCTTTTCCACAACAGGACAAATATAAACACTTCAAGATTTTTGCCTTAGGGAGAAGAACTAAAATTTAAATCACATGAGATTTGAAACCAGAGTCAGTAGATACCCTGTTTTATGGGAATTGGTGTTTTCTTTTCTTTTTTCTAAAAGATTTTATTTATTTACTTTTAGAGAGAGGGGAAGGGAGGGAGAAAGAAAGGAAGAGGAACACCAATGTGTGGTTGCCTCTCATGCACCCCCTGCTGGGGACCTTGCTTACCACCCAGGCATGTGCCCTGACTGGGAATTGAGTCAGCTGCCCTTTGGTTCACAGGCTAGCGCTCAACCTACTAAGCCACACCAGCCAGGGCAAAATTGGTGTTTTCTTAAAGATGGTGTTTTCAATAATAATGAAAATGGGTATTAATGACTTAAAAGGTGGGGAGAAAAGAAAAACAGCAAGTTTGACTTTTTTATCTTTGAGTATTGATACCCCAGTTTATGACCCACATTAACAAAAGGGCCCCAGGTGTAAGCTCCTGGTAACTCTGAGTGAACCTGTTAGGACAGGAAGGAACAGAAGTTTGCTACCCAGACAAGCCTGGATTCTACCATTCCATCACCTCTTAGTCAAATGGGACTTTCAGTTACTTAACCTCTTTACAGTTTAGTTTTCTTTCATCTGTAAAATGGGGAAGATAAGAGTACCTATAACTCATAGAGCAATTTAAAATATTAAAAGATAATAAAGGACTGAGCACAATGTCTGGTATATATGAAATGTTCAATAAAGGATAATTCCTTTCCTTCTTCCCCTTCCACATTTGGTTTAGATGCAGAATTTATTGTGACCAATGGTTTAAGAACTCCAGTGATGTTTCTTCCTTGGGTATGAGATTAGCAGGGTTGACACCAAAAACTGCAGAGTGGTGGCTGGGCTTTATCTGGCCCACATGGTGTGAAGACTACAGAAAACAAAATGCCAAACAAATTTGAATTAATTGTCCTCATTAAAACTTTGACTGATCTCACCTAAGAGTCTGACTTGCGGCTTCTGAAATAACAAATAGGTTTACTATTAAATGGCTACAATAAACTGGGGCTGATGAACTGTTCCCTTCAGATAAGATATTACTCATTTATTATAGATCGGCTTCCTGGAACCTGAAGTCATTTGAATTTGTGACCGCTGTGGATATTGTAACCTAGACATACATCTTGGGACAAAAGCAATTTGATTAAAAACATGAGCAGATGACCCGAATACACATTTTTGCAAGGAGGACATCCAGATGGCCAACAGGTACATGCAAATATGCTCAACATTACTAATCATCAGGGAAATGCAAATCAGAACCACAATGAGGGATTACTTCACACCTGATAAAATGGCTGTTACCAAAAAGAAAAGAAATTACAAGTGCTGGTGAGGATGTGGAGAAAAGGGAACTCTCATGCACTGTTGGTAGGAATAAAAATTGGCACAGCCCAGTATGGACTTTTTTCAAAAAAATTAAAACTCAAAAAGTCATCTACACATGCATGTTCATTGTCACATTACTTACAAAGGCTAAAACATGGGAGCAACCTGTGTCCCTCAGTGGATGAATGAATAAAGAATGAATAAACAATTAGCTGACACCCTTTCTCATATATAGTATTTAAAAGTCAGTGGTAAATTCCTTTTGCTTTTTGAAAGTTAATATCATGAATGGGTTTATAAAGGTTTTTAAATTTCTGAGTATTTCAGTCTGGGTCATTTTTGAGGGTAATTTTGGGGGTATATACACATAAATACTACTCAGCCATTGAAAAGAAGGAAATTTGCCATTTGTGACAACGTGGATGGATCTTTAGTACATTATGCTATGTAGGATAAACCAGAAAAAGATAAATACTGTATGATCTCATTCACATTTATAATGTTAAAAAACTAAAATTATAGATACAGAGAATAAATCATTATTTATTGATTTTTATAAATCAGAGGCAGGAGATAGGCAAAATGGGTAAAGGTGGTCAAAGGATACAAACTTCCAATTATAAAATAATTAGGTCCTACTGATGTAATATATAACACGGAGACTATAGTCAATAATACTGTGTTGAGCCACAATAAAATAAAAATAATAATACTGTGTTGTATATTTGAAAGTTGTTAAGATGGCAGGTCTTAAAAGTTCTCATCACAATAAAATATAGCTATAAAAAAATCTTGGGAACATTTTGGAAGCTTTGATATCAGAAACACTGCAGGCATGTCCCAGGGATGGAGCTATTAGTGGCGATTGTCACCAAACATAGTAATTACTAGCAGGCTAGAATTTATAAGGGATATAAAATGCTTATGTAGCTTCTTTTTAAATCCTGACTCTAGGATATGTTTATTGATTTTAGAGAGAAAAGAAGGGAGAGAGAAAGAGAGAGATGAAAGAGGGAAACATTGATTGATGCCTCCCATATGCACCCCAACTATGGATCTAACCCACAACCCACGCGTGTGCCCTGGCTGGGGATCAAACCCACAACCTTTTGATGTACTGGACAATGCTCCAACCAACTGAGCCACTTAGCTAGGGTGGTAGTTTTCTTCTTAAGTTAAAGTTCCCTCACAATACATCTCTTTAGATTTTGTATCAGCTCACAATCTGCAATTTGCCTTCTGTATAACATGACAAATCAATTAAGTTAAGCTGATATTAACTATCTCCCCACAAACATTTCTAAGTAATTTAATGAGAGAGAAGGTCAGAGAGGGAAGAGGAAGTGAAGAGAAGGGAGGGAGAGAAGGCAGGGACAGAGGGAGTGGTGGGGTGCTATTGGAATTGTGCCTTCGGTGTATCTTGAGGAAGATTAATACATCAATGATGTTTTAGATACCTACCTCACACAAGGCTCATGCTGGTGGTGTGGAGTTAGACACTGTACATGACATAAAGGAGGATTCAGGTGAGCAGAGTGAATGTTCCAGGAATGCTGCTTACTGAATGTGAAGCATCCCAATGTGAATAATTATTTTTGAGCTGTAGTAATTCTGACCAGTGCTTCTGCTTATAGGAAAGAAGAACACTTCAGATCCCGCTTTTCTTATAATTTGCTCATTTCACACAGAGAAACTTTATTGTAAAAATTCCATTTCTTGCCCTGGCTGACGTAGCTCAGTGGATTGAGCGCGGGCTGCAAACTAGGCATCGCAGGTTCGATTCCCAGTCAGGGCACATGCCTAGGTTGCAGGCCATGTCCCCCAGCAACCGCACATTGATGTTTCTCTCTCTCTCTCTCCCTCTCCCTTCCCTCTCTAAAAATAAATAAATAAAATCTTAAAAAAATAAAAAAGATTCCATTTCTTTTATTATTAATGTTTTAATAGATAAATAGAGGCATGTGGTAACCAAGAGGAATCCTTACCTTCCTACCAACACCTGTTTAAAGTTTTTTCCTGTGACATTGATTCATGGATCTGTCCAAGCAGGAAAATTTCTTCTAATTCTTTGCTTAAGCTAAATAATCAGAAGGGTGAAATCAAACATGAAGTAAGGATATCAATCTGTGTTAGCAAATATGGAAATAAAAGACAGATTTTGCCTTTGCAATCAATTGTCACCATAAATAATTTCATGTGGTAACATGACCTACTGTGAAACCAGGTCTAAACATGAGAAAGATATTGGCATGCCAGCTGGCTAAAACATTGAATTCCTTGAACTAAACCATAGTTAACTTTAAGTTTTTGTTTATATCTAGTCTTACATCACTTTTTTTTCCTACTTCGCTACAGGAATCCTGCCCGATTTAGTGCTTTTACAAATCGAGATCATATGAAAGATTTCCGAAGGTACCTGGCATTCAAATATATCCAGTATCTAGTCCTACCTTCTACAAACATCATCGTCACTCTGCTGGGACTGTTTGCTAGTCTGTATGTCACACTGATACTGATGTCACCTTCTGTATCCAGAAAATCCACTGCAGTGTTTATTTGTAACATAGCTCAGGCAGACATGTTAGTTGTAGGTAGCATCTTTTCTGCCATGATTCAACATGTAATAAAGAGTAACATATTATTGTCTTCCTTTCAGTCAACCTTGAGGCAAAATTTCCAGATTGCAAATATACATATCAGTTCACTTTTACTCAGCTGTGTGAGCCTCGAGGCCTTTCTGATCACTTTCCTTCCAGCAGAAACACGCCACATAAGAACAGTTAGAAGTGCCAGGGTGGTTTCTAAAATAATCTGGATTACTGTAATTACTGAGTGTTTTTTTTATCAGATAGAGTGCATCAAAGAACTTGGCATCTCTTCTCTTGGCATTGACAAAAAAATTGTGTTGTTGGTAAATTTCTGTTTTGGAGCCACAAAGCTACTGAAATCATTCATTTACCCAATTGGACTACTTTTAAGGATCTTCAATGTGTATCTTTTTTATAAAATATATTTCAGAGCTTTACCTTGAAACAGTCTGTGATAGTGATTGTATATGTCAACTTGACTACACTATGGTGCCCAGTTCTTTAGTCAGACACTAATTTAGATGTTGCTATGAAGACATTTTGTAGATGTGATATGCATATATGATTAGTTGCCTTTAAGTGAAAGAAATCACTCTTAATAGTGTTGGTGGGCCTCATCTAATCAGTTGAAGATCTTATGAAAAACAACTGAGGTTTTACAGTTAAGAAGAAATTCTGCCTCAAGACTGGTAACATAGAAATCCTATTTGAATTTCCATACTGGTCACCTGCCCTACAGATTTTAGAATCAAGACTCCATCACCAATTCTTGTCTGAAACTTCTGTCTGCTTTACAAATTTTGGACTTTCTAGACCTCACAATCATGTGAGTCAATTACGAAAAGAATAAAAATTTAAAAAATGCATATCCTATTGGTTTTGTTTCTTTGGAGAACCCTGACCGATACTGATATTTCTACTGAGTCATTCTGGAACAGAAAAGTGAGGACCGACAACCAAGACTACTTTATCCAACAAGGGTATCATTTAAAATTATAGGAGAAAGAGCTTACTAAACAAGAATAAGGTAATAAAGGAATTTATTGTCTCTAAACTAGTGTTACAACAAATGTTAAAGTGACTTGTTTAAGAAGAAGAAAGAAATAAAGGAGAGGAACATAGGTATAAAAACAAAATGGCAATAATTAAGTACCTATTAATAATTATTTTAAAATTAAATGGGTCAAATGCTCCACTGAAAAAACATAGGGTAGTTGAATGGATAAGAAAATAAGAGCCATATATATGCTGCCTACAAGAGTCCCACGTCAGAACAAAAGGTACACATAGACTGAAAGTAAAGGAATGGGAAAAAGATAGTTCATGCGAATGAAAAAAAAAGATAAGAAAAAAGTAAGCTGCAGTAGCAATACTTGTGTCAGACAAAGTAGACTTCAAAACAAAGTCCATAACAAAAGACAAAGAAGGACATTACATAATGATGAAGGGATCAATCCAAGTAAAGGATATAACCCTTGTAAACATATGTGTACCCAACAGCAACAGCAAAAACAGGTAAATATACTTAAAAAGTCTTGATGGCCATATAGGAGAAGTTGACAGTAATGCAGTCAAAGTTCAAAGTAGAGGATTTTAACACCCCTTTGACATCAATGGATAGGTCTTCCATTAAAAAAAATCAACAAGGATTCAGCAGCCTATACAATACATTAGATTATATGGTTTTAATTAATATTTACAGAACATTTCACCTCAAAGCAGCAGAATATATACTTTTTAAGTGCATATGGAACATGCTGAGGATACACCACATCTTGAGAAATAGTTAAACTAGTCCTAATAAATTCAAGAAGATTGAAATCATATCAGACACCTTCTCCAACCACAATGGTCTGAAAGTAGAAATCAATTACAAGGAAAAATCTGAAAAATACACAAAGACATGGAGGCTAAATAACATGTTACTAAACAATGAATAGGACAATAATGAGATTAAGGAACAACTAAAAAGTTTTGTTGATATAAATTAAAATGAACACAAAAACTCCAAATGTATTGGATACAGTGAAAGCCACCCTAAGAGGAAAATTCATAGCAATATAGGCATACCTCAAGAAGCAAGAAAAATCACAAATAAACAATTTAACCTTATACATAAAAAAATTAGAAAAAGGCCCTGACCAATGTGGATCAGTTAGTTGGGCGTCATCCCACAGATTGAGGGACACATGCCTGGGTTGTGGGCTCAGGCCCCTAATGGGGTATGTAAGAGGGGAAACAGATTGATGTATCTCTCCCTCACTTTCTGCCTTCCTTCCTCTTTCTCTAAAAGTAAATGAAATCTTCAACTAGAAGCAGGACAACAAACAAAACACTAAGAGAGTAGAAGTAAAGGAAATAATAAAGATCACAGCAGAAATAGAGTCTAAAAGAGTAACACAAAAGATCAAAGAAACCATGAAATGGTTCTTTGAAAAGATAAACAAAATTGGCAAACATTTAATTAGACAAATCAAGATAAAAAAGTGAGGATTCAAATAAGTAAAATCAGAAATGAAAGATAAGAAGCAACAATAGACACCACAGAAATATGAAAGATTGTAAGAAAATGTTATAAACAGGACTCCTAGCCAAGATGGGGGCATAGGCAGACACACTGTGCCTCCTCGCACAACCAAGATAGGGACAACAACAATGTAGAAACAGAATAACTACCAGAACTGACAGAAAATTGAACTGTTTGGAAGTCAGACAACCAAGGAGTTAAAATAGACACGTTCACCCAGATCAGTAGGAGGGGTGGAGTCAGGAATCCCGGCAGAGAGGGGTCGAGTGGCACAGAGAGCATTGGGACTGGGTGCGTAAGACTGCAGCGGGCAGACCCTGGACATACAAGTGGCAGCTGGCAAACTGTGGCCAAGGGGTGGCAACTGGCAGACCCAGTGAGATGGCAATTGTGAAGCAAGGCACTGCCTACAACCCAGGATTACAGCACTGGGAAATAGAACCTTGGGGCACTGATTGAAAACACCTGTGGGGGTTGAGGAGGAGGGAGAGATTCCCAGCCTCACAGGAGATGTCCTTGGAAAGTCCCACAGGGTGCACAAGCCCACCCACACGAGAATTGGCACCAGAGGGGCCCAGTTTACTTGGGGGAAGAGGTGTAAGGGACTGAGGTCTGACAGAGAGCGGAGCAAGTGCCATTGTTCCCTCTCGGACCCTGCCCCCACATACAGCGTCACAACCCAGCAACTGGGGTGCCCTGCCCTGGTGAACACATAAGGCTCTGCCCCCTCATACATAACAGGTCTGCAACCAGACCAAAGGGGGTGGGGAAAAGATGGCTCAAATAGAAGTGAAAGCACCACAGTCAGTACTTTTAAGTGACCGAGAGATAGCCAACCTATCAGATGCACAGTTCAAAGCACTGGGGATCAGGATGCTCACAGTATTGGTTGATTTTGGTTGCAAATTAGATGAACAAATGAAGGCTACACTAAGTGAAATGAAGGAAAATGCACAGGGAACCAAAAGAGATGGGAAGAAAGCTGGGTCTCACATCAATGGCGTGGACCAGAAGGAAGAAAAAAACATACAACCAGGAAAGAATGAAGAAATAAGAATTCAAAAAAATTAGGAGAAGCTTAGGAACCTCTAGGACATCTTTGAACGATCCAACATCTGAATTATAGGGGTACCAGAAAAAGAAGAGGAAGAGCAACAAGTGGAAAACTTATTTGAACAGATAATAAAGGAGAACTTCCTCATTCTGGCAAAGGAAATAGACTTCCAGGAAGTCCAGGAAGTTCAGAGACTCCCAAAGAAGTTGGACCCAAGGAGGAACACACCAAGGAACATCATAATTACACTAGCCAAGGTAAAAATGAAAGAGAATCCTAGAAGCAGCAAGAGACAAGGAGACAGTCACCTACAAAGGAGTTCCCATCAGATTGTCAGCTGATTTCTCCAAAGAGACCTTGCAGGCAAGAAGGGGCTGGAAAGAAATATTTGAAGTCGTGAAAGGCAAGGACCTACATCCCAGATTGCTCTATCCAGCAAAGCTTTCATTTAGAATGGAAGGGCAGGTAAAGTGCTTCTCAGATAAGGTCAAATTAAAGGAGTTCATCATCACCAAGTCCTTATTATATGAAATGCTAAAGGGACTTATCTAAGAAAAAGAAGATAAAAAGCCCTGGCTGGCGTAGCTCAGTGGATTGAGCGCGGGCTGCGAACCAAAGTGTCGCAGGTTCGATTCCCAGTCAGGGCACATGCCTGGGTTGCAGGCCACAGCCCCCAGCAACCGCACATTGATGTTTCTCTCTCTCTCTTTCTCCCTCCCTTCCCTCTCTAGAAATAAATAAATAAAATCTTTAAAAAAAAAAGAAAAAGAAGATAAAAAATATGTATAGTACAATGACAGCAAACTCACAATTATTAAAGAACACACCTAAAACAAAAACAAACTAAGCAAACAACTAGAACAGGAGCAGAACCACAGAAATGGAGATCACATGGAGGTTAGCAACAGGGGAGTGGGAGGAGGAGAGAGGGGGGAAAAGGTACAGAGAATAAGTAGCATAGATGGTAGGTAGAAAATAGACAGGGGAGGGTAAGAATAGTATGGGAAATATAGAAGCTAAAGAACTTATGACACATGGACATGAACTAAATGGGGGAATATGGATGGGGGAGGGTGGGCAAGGTGGAGAGGGATAGAGGGTAGTAATGGGACAGCTGTAATGTTACAGTCTACAGGGGGTTCCTCCCCACCTGTCTGGGTTCATTATGCCCGCCGCCTGAGGAAAGATGTCTCTTAATACCAGAGATCAGTGAAAAGGAAAGGAATTTATTATTCATTTGAAATAACACAAACTAAAGTTCCCCACCAATGCACACAGTCCTCTCAGCACCCTCCATGTGGCAAAAGGGAGCACCTCCAAAGCCTCGTGGTCCTGACTCTCACCCAAGCCTCATGGTCCCAACCAAGACACCAAAGCCGCATAATCCTAAACAGACACGTGGTCCCAAAAAGAGAGACGCCCAATGGCTGCTGTGCCTCCGTTTAAATCCCAGCGCTAATCTTCCTCTGCAGCCCCATTTCCGGCTCCTCTCACAACTGACCACAGCTGGCCGCATTCTGAGCAGGTGTGGCCCTGTGGTGTGGAGCCAATTATCTCCAAGCTCTTCTGGACCCTATTACAAATCCCTATTTGGGGCTCCCCTCTTGGCTGCACCCTGTTACGGTAATAGCATAATCAATAAAATATTTTAAAAAAGAAAATGTTATAAACAAATATTTGCCATCAAATTGAAGTGTCTGAATGGAATGAGTAAGTTCCTAGAAACACACAATTCTTCGAAATTGAATCTCCTTGAACAATGAAAACAAAATAAAAATTAAACAATGAGATCACATCAAAAAAAAGGTATTTGCACAGCAAAAGAAACCCAAAACAATGAAAAGGGAACCCACTGAATGGGAGAACATATTCACCAATGATACATCTGAAAAGGCCTTAATATCCAAAATATATAAAGAACACAGCTCAACACTAAAACAAACAATCCAATTAAAAATTGGGCAAAGGATCTGAATAGACACTTCTCCAAAGAGGACACACAAATGGCCATTTGACATATGAAGAAATGCTCAATGTTACTACTTATCAGAGAGATGCAAATTAAAACCACAATGAGATTTCCCCTCCCACCTCCCAAAATGGTCATCATTAATAAATCAACAAACAATTCTCCTGACAGCTGTTAGAGACGTGGAGGTTTGGGGGAGTTGGTGAAAGAGGTGAAGGGATTAAGAAAAAAGACTCATAGACACAGACAACAGTGTGCCAATTACCAGAGGGAAAGCAGGATGGGAGTGGGTAGAAGAGGGTAAAGGTGGAATAAATGGTGATGGAAGGAGACTAGATTTTGTATGATGAACTCACAATACAATGTGCAGATAATGTATTGTAAAATTGCACACTTGAAACCTATATAATTTTTTCACCTATGTAATCTCAATAAATTCAATAAAAATTATTAAAAAAGGAATTTGTGCCTACATAGACCAAATTCGGAGGTTGAAATTCTAACCCCCAAAGATGATGGCATTAGGAAGCAGGGTCTTTTGGAGGTGTTTAGGTAGTAGGGCGTAGGCTTTATGCATGATTAGTGTTCTGATAAAAGAGACCCACACAGTCCCTAGCCCCTTCTGTTATGTGAGGATAAATTGAATTTCCCAAGGTTAAAGGTGAGAGATTCTTAAAAGCAACAAGAGAAATGGAGACACTTAACCACAAATGAGTTCCCATAAGACTATCAGCTACTTTCTCAAAACAAATCTTACAGACAAGAAGGGGCTGGAAAGAAGTATTCACAGTCATGAAAGGCAAGGACCTACATCCCAGATTGCTCTATCCAGCAAAGCTATCATTTAGAATGGAAGGGCAGATAAAGTGTTTCCCAGACAAGGTCAAGTGAAAGGAGTTCATCATCACCAAGCCCTTATTACATGAAATGCTAAAGGGACTTATTTAGGGGAAAGAAGATCAAAACTATGAACAGTAAGATGACAACGAACACAACTATCAAGAACTGAACCTAAAAACAAAAACAGAAAACAAACTAAGCAAACAACTAGAACAGGAACAGAACCACAGAAATGGAGATCACATGGAGGGTTAGCAACAGGGGAGTGGGAGGGAGAGAGAGGGGGTAAAGGTACAGAGAATAAGTAGCATAGATGCTAGGTAGAAAATAGACAGGGGGAGGCTAAGAATAGTATAGGAAATGTAGAAGCCAAAGAACTTGTATGTATGTCCCATGGACATGAAGTAAGGGAGGGCAATGCTGGAGGGTGGGGAGGTGCAGAGTGCAGGGAAATAAATGGGAGAAAAAATTGGGACAACCATAATAGCATAATCAATAAAATACACTTAAAAGAGAAACTGTGAGTCTCTCAGGACAGTGCATTTGAGGGGCCCAATTGATTACTGTGAGTTTATAGTAACTCTGAAAGATGGGTAGTGTTCCTCCAATTTTGTTCTTATTATGTTGGCAAACATTGGTCTTTTGCTTCTATACATAAAATTTAGAATCAGTTTGTTAGTGAGTCGCTGGGATTTTGATTGGGCTTCCATTTAATCTACTATTACATTTGGGAAAAACTGACATTCTGATAATATTGAGTCTTTTTTACCAGGAACACATACTTTCTGTACATTTATTTAGTTATTCTCTGATTTCCTTAATCAGCTGTGTGGTTGTCCTCATCTAGATCTTGTAAATATTTTATTAGATTTATACCTGTATTTTTAGCTTTATACCTATTTTAGTTTTGCATAATAACATAAATGATATTATGCTTCACATTTCATATTCTACTTGTTCTTTGCTGGGATATTGGAAAGCAGTTGACTCTTGTACATTAAACTTGTAGTTACAAGGTTGGTATACTTGCTTTATTAGATCCAAGAGTTTTTTGTTGAGTCTTTAAAATTTTATACATAGGCACTCATTTCACATGTGAAGAAGTTTTACTTCTTTCTCATTTTATATATTTTTATTTTTATTTCCTCTCATTACATAGCCAGGAGTTGCAGTATGATGTTGAAAAAGATATTCTTGCCTTGTTCCTGACAATCATGAAAAAAATTTCTAGTTTCTTACCATTAACTATAATAAGAGCTATTTTTGTAGATATTTTTATCAAGTATAGGAAGTTTTCCTCAATTACTAATTTTCTGAGTGCTTCCATTATGAAGAAGTGTTGAAATTTGTCAAGTGCTTCCTTGTATCACTTGATATAATCATGTAAGTTTTTTCTCTTTGGCTTGTTAATGTGATGATTACATTGATTTTCAAATGTTGACCCAGTGTTATATACTTGTAATAAATCCCACTTGGTTGTGGTGTATAATTCTCTCTGAAGAACTTCTTTTAACATTTCTTTGGAGGCAGTTCTACTGGCAATAAATACTGACAACTTTCCCCCCCCCCGGGATAATCTTGTTTCATTTTCAGTGATAATTTCACAGGGAATAGATATCTAGGTTGTGTTTAGTCTCAATATCTTAAACATTTTCCCCTACTCTCTTCATGTTTGCATTATTTCTGTGGAAAAGTCATATGTAATTCTTATCTTTGCTACTGTATAGGCAAGTCAATTTTTCTTCTGGCTTGTTTCAAGATTTTTTTCTTACCTTTGATTTTTGTTCAGTTTGAGTATGGCATTCCTAGATGTATTTATTTTGGCATTCATTCTACTTGATGTTTTCGGAGCTTCCTGGATTTTTTCTTTTTCTTTTCTTTTTTTTTTTTTTGGTGTCTGATAATAACTGAGGGAAAATTTCAGTTATTATTGCTTTTAATATTTCTGTTCCTTTCTGCTTAGTTCTCTGAGGGATTTCTTGTGAGCAAAATTAACAATTAATCAAATTCATGGACAGCAAGTCTTATGGTTTTATCCCCCAAATTAAATTATTGTTGCTACTTTATAGGGATATTCTTTTAAAAAAATATTTTATCATTGTTCAATTACAGTTGTCTACATTTTCCCCCCACGACTCCCCCCACCCCAGCCAAACCCACCTCCCTCCCTTGCTTCCACCCTTCCCCTTGGTTTTGTCCATGTGTCCTTTACAGTAGTTCCTGAAAACCCCTGTAACTGTCCCCTCCCCTCCCCCCGGCTACTGTTAGATTGTTCTTAATTTCAATATCTCTGGGTATATTTTGCTTGCTTGTTTTCTTTTGTCGATTATGTTCCAGTTAAAGGTGAGGTCATATGGTTTTTGTCTGTCACCACCTGACTTATTTCACTTAGCATAATGCTCTCCAGTTCCATCCATGCTGTCACAAAGGGTAGGAGATCCTTCTTCTCTGCTGCATAGTATTCCATTGTGTAAATGTACCACAGTTTTTTGATACTGTGTACATTTGACAATGAGTATTGGCTGGTGGGCACTTAGGTTGCTTCCAGCACTTGGCTATTGTAAATTGTGGTACTATGAACACTGGGGTGCATAGGTTCTTTTGGATTAGCGTTTCAGGATTCTTAGGGTATAGTCCCAGCAGTGGAATTGCTGGGTCAAACTCAGTTCTGTTTTTAGTTTTGTGAGGAAATCCCATACTTTTTTCCACAGTGACTGCACCAGTCTCCGTTCCCACCCACAGTGCACTAGGGTTCCCTTTTCTCCACATCCTCTCCAGCACTTGTTGTTTGTTGCTTTGTTTATGATGGCCATTCCGACTGCGGTGAAGTGGTATCTCATTGAGATTTTAATTTGCATCTCTCTGATGGATAGTGATGCTGAGCATCTTTTCATATGTCTCTGGGCCCTCTGTATGTCCTCCTTAGAGAAGTGTCTGTTCAAGTCTTTTGCCCAGTTTTTAATTTTTTTTCCATAAGGATACTCTTAAGTAAAACTACCGTTTTGTTTTCTGCAAATGGGTAATGAAGAACACAGTGACTAACCATATAATTTAGGATCATTGCCATGATTCATGCTAATGTGTTCATAGTTTTTACCCCCCCCCCTTATTTTTGTACCACCAGTGCAAATGCCAACAGAACGAAAAAGGCAAATGACATCTTAGTATTATTATGAAAATAACTCTGACTCTATGGATTTCCTAACTATGTCTATGTACTGGAGGGTTTCACAGAGCAGGCTTAGAATAAGCCCTTTCTGAGCAGCCACATAAACACATGCATGAATTTCTACTATATTCCACAAGATGGTGGTATGATACTGCACATCGGTAATTAAATGTTGAGTCAAACTTTATTTTAAAAATTTGCTCATTTACAGAAACCAATGTGGTAAAATGTTTCTTTTTTTTTTTTTCCTCTGAGAAATTTTCCTTACTGTGCTCTTGGAGCATGTGGTCTATCTTCTCATCCGAGCCCTCACTTCTAGCACAGAATCTTGTTTCCTAAACACTGTTTTGCCCAGTTACCTTCCAGAGAAACCCTTTTCTGGGGAGCAAACACATAATGTTCACTTAGATGGCAACATTTTCTATCGTGGAAGCCAAAGGACTCTTGAAATCTTATCATTTAGTGCTTTTTCATTAAGAAAATTTCTCCTCCTTCCAAATAACCTTCCACTTTTGTTTTTGCAAACCACCCACTGTGAAAACCCATGCAGCTTTCTTACAGATGAAATCCTTCAGTTCTGTAGTTCTTAACCTTTATTTTCTGGGGGTGGGTACAAATCATTTCGTGAATTTGAAGAAAGCTGCGGACCTTTCAGAAAAATGTACGTGTATGTATGTGAAATTGTGCATGTGTTTTAAAGGGACTCCGTAAAACCCTGAAACTATGGCTGAGATTAAGAACCTATGCTTTAGTAGTAGAATAACTGCCAAGATCCATCTATACTCCTTGATTTAGGTAAAACAAAAGTTCATATTAGACAAAATGGACCTGAAGTCTTTATGTCATCTTACTGTTTGCTATTATTTAGAGCTTTTAAGCTATAATAGTGCTTTCATTCTTTCAAAATCCCATGCCTCTAGTTGATAAATGGAAAAATTTCATGTCCCACAAAAATTTTGATATGGCTTTTGTCCAGGGAGATACTGCTCTCAATTAAGAATTATGTTATATCTTTTCACATTCCTCACTAGTGAAGAAGATTTTGCCAGGCTTATTTTTGCACTTTATGTTACAGAGCAATAGTATTTTCATTTTTAGTAAATATAAAAGTATAATATTTAATATGATCTATTTTCTTCAAGTCATCTGCCACATATCCCACCCTTGGGGCCTACTGTCTTAAATTTCTTTGTTAACCATCTATTTATTCAATTCTTAAACTTCCTTATTAAAATGGCTAATTAGTTCAGGAAAAAGTACATGTAAAGCCAATGGTTTAGTTATGTTCTGTGGATTACTGGGTCTCATAAAAATCTTCTAGAGAATCTGAAAATGTTTTATTTGCAGTTTTAAAATGTATAAATTTTGATTATTAAACAAAAACCTCAAGTACAGGTTTTAAGTATCAAATTTGGTACGTCAAACTACACCACCACCTTGTGATCATTTTGATTAACTTTGTAATGTGAATTAAAATTTTGCATTTACTGATTACACTTTTATTGATTAAAATGCCATTCTTTCTGAGAGTTTGTTATTGGAAGAAGCTTAGCATATAGTTTTGTTTAGTCATAGGGTTTTTCTGATGGTAATTGCCATAAGCTATTGGTGATAATACTTCCACACATTTCTTTTTCATTTAATTGCTTCCCCTCATATTTTCCCATTGAGACCATTATCCTTCATTCTTCATGTCAGACCTCTTCACATTTACTTAAATATACACTTTACCACTTACCCCCTTATATTCTGTATATTTAAGTAAATTTGAGAAATTCACAAATCTGAGGAAATTAAACAACACACACTTAAATAATAAATGGCACAAAGAAGAAATCCTAAGAAATTACAAACTACTTTTAAAGGAATATAAGTAAAAAAGCAACATACAAGAGATTATGAGATGCAGCAAAAGCAACTCTTAGAGGGACATTTATAACTGTAAATGTCTACATTAAAAAAAAAAACTCCATTCAAAATCCTAACTTTTCAACTTAAGAAATTAGAAAAAATATGAGGAAACTTAATTCAAAAAAAAAACAAGCAGCAGGAAATAATAAAGATTACAGTGGAAATAATAAAATAGAGAATTACAAAACAATGACAAAAATCAACCAATACAAATGTCGATTCTCGGAAAAGATGAACAAAATTGAGAAACTATGACCTAGACTGAAAGAGCAAAAAAGAAAATAGACTCACAATGTTAACATCAGGTGAATAAGGAGCCATTACCATTATCCTTACATAAGTCAGAGCAGTGTAAGGGATTGCTATGAAAATTATACTTCACTAAATTATATAACTTCAAGAAGATAAAAAAAAGTCCTAGAAAGACACAAAACTACTATTAATCAAGATGAAATAGAAAATCTGTATATATTTACAAGTAGAAGGATTCAGTTAAAATTTTACAAAAAAGCTTAGAACTCATTGATTTCATGGTGAATTCTGCTCAGCATCACTAGCCATCAGAGAGATGCAAATTAAACCACAATGAGATACCACCTCCCAGCAGTCAGAATGGCTACCACCAATAAATCAACAAACAAGTGCTGGGGAGGATGTAGAGAAAGGGGAACCCTTTTGCATTGTTGGTGGGAAGGCTGACTGGTGCAGCCACTGTGGAAAACAGTGTGGAGATACCTCAAAAAATTAAATATGGAACTGTGTTTTCATCCAGTGATTCCACTTCTGGGAATTTATCCAAAGAAACCCCAAACACTAATTCAAAAGAATATATACATCTCTGTGTTTATTGTAGTATTATTTACAAAAGACAAGTGCTGGAAACAGCCCAAGTGCCCATTGGTAGATGAGTGGATAAAAGAGCAGTGGTAAATGTACACAAAGGAATACTATGTTGCTGTTAAAATGAAGGAAATTTTACCCTTTGCAACAATATGGATGGACCTGGAGAAGATTATGCTAAATGAAATAAACCAGTCAAGAAAAAACAAGTACTATATGAGCCCTAGCTGGTGTAGCTCAGTGGATTGAGCGCGGGCTGCGAACCAGGCATCGCAGGTTCGATTCCCAGTCAGGGCACATGCCTAGGTTGCAGGCCAGGTCCCCCAGCAACCGCACACTGATGTTTCTCTCTCTCTCTCTGTCTCTCTCTCTCTGTCTCTCTCTCTCTGTCTCTCTCTCTCTCTCTCTCTCTCTCTCTCTCTCTCTCTCTCTCTCTCTCTCTCTCTCTCTCTCTCTCTCTCTCTCTCTCTGTCTCTCTCTCTCTCTCTGTCTCTCTCTCTCTCCCCCTTCCCTCTCTAAAAATAAATAAATAAAATCTTTAAAAAAAAAGAAAAAACAAGTACTATATGGTCTCACTCGTATGTGGAGTCTTATGAACAAAATAACCTAACAAGCGAAGTAGAGTCAGACTCATAGAGATCAGGGTGTCAATCAACTGTCAGGGGTGGGGTGGTTGGGGGATGTTGCAGCATTAAGCAAAAGAGAAAAAATACGAGAAAGAACTCATGGATGCAGATAGTAGTATGGTGATTACTACAGAGAAAGGGGTGGGGGAGGTAGAAGAGGATAAAGGGGGATAACTGGTGATGGAAGGAGACTTGACTTGGGGTGGTGAACACACAATGCAACATACAGATGATGTTTTGTAGAATTGTGCTCCTGAAACCTGTATCATTTTGTTAACCAATGTCACCCCCCAAAAATGGCTAATTTCAAGTGTTAGTGAGGATGTGGAGATATTGGTACTCTTTCTCATGCATTTGTGGTTAAAATGTAAAATTGTATGGCCACTTTGAAAAACAGTTGTCCCATTCCTGAAAATGCTAAATATAAAATTACCATATGGCTCAGCAATTCTATTCCTAGGTATACACCCAGGAGATTTGAAAATGTGTTCACACAAAGAGCTGTATGTAGATACTTATAGCAGCCTTAGTCTCATGATGAAAAAGTACCACTTTATTGATGACTTTTAATTTCATTTTAATTTATTCAAAATATTATTTTTTCAATTATATATGATATATAATATTATATTAGTTTTAAGTGTATAACCTAGTGATTAGACATTCATATTACTTAGGGAGTGAACACTGTAACAAATCTAATATCCATCTGATATCATAAATAGTTAATACAGTATTATTGACTATAAGCAGCATTATTGTTAATAGCCACAAGCAGAAATGACCCACGTGTCCACCCACTGATGAATGAATATGCAAAATATGTTCTATCCATACAATGGAGTATAAAGAATAAAAATACCTAGGAAGAAACTTAACAAAGGATGTGAAGGACCTGTACACTAAAAAATACAGAGCATTATTAAGAGAGATTAAAAAAGGCACAAAGAAATACTTCTATAGCATAACTACTAAAAGTTTAAAATATCAGATAATAAATTTAATTCCACTTCAAGGGATTTATCCTTTATAAGAATTAATAAGTACAAAAATCCACAATGCTCTAGAAAAGTGTGACTATTAAATTAATTTCAAAATCCATTCTAGATATGCTCTTATATATATTTATCCTTTAAAATTAATATATATATATATATATATATATATATATATAT